>VXBI01024163.1:0-10031 GCA_013397375.1 Toxostoma redivivum
AAAAAAAAAAAAATCTCATCTTTAGTATTCTTTCAGCAACTCAAAACGGTGTTGAAGCAAAGTATTCAGGGAGACAATAAAAATAGCCAGGCCAAGTGCTCTCCAGCAGTGACCTGATCCTGTCTATGTGCTGCAGAGGGCACAGATTCCTTTGCACTTACAAATGGGCTCCAGGCTGGAGACAGACTCCATTTCAGCCTAATTTAAGCAAAGGATGTGATGATAACTGGTGGCCAGTACAGTTATAGTGGGGACAGGGCCCCCCTGCATGATGGCTGCATCCTCATCATGCTCTGGCAGCTTAAATTTCCCTGGGTGGATGAGAGCAAATATGTGCTAAAGTAAGGCATAGCTCTAAAAACTCACTTACAGCCCTGATGGAAATACCAAGCCTGGAGTGTGTTTGTCCAGTACTGTGTTTTCCCATCCATGCTAGGGAGAAGTAAATGGCCTATACCACCCCCCAGGGGCAAAAATGATCCGCAGGGAGAAGGAGAAGCTGGGATATTTGAAGTGACTCTTGCAGCCAAGGAGTTTGCCTTGTGAAATCATGGTTTGATTTGTTTGTCTTCCTGTGCAGACACTGTTTGCCTAGGAGCCCACTCACTCCTGGCTGGAGTGCTTAATTCCCTGCAGGCCAGACCTTGGATGGATCTGCTCTGTGTTGGGGAGGGAGTGGTTAAGCTAGGCCAGAGAGAAGCGTATGTTGAGAGGTGGATTGAAAAGGAAAGGTTTTATGGGGCCCAGTGGCTCTGTTGTGGCGGATGCCAAACCTCCAGGCTGGAAACTGGGGGCTATCACTGTTGAAGCAAAAAGGGAGCTTAGTTTCTAAGTGGCTACTGGGTTTACTACCTTGTTTCTGTCAAAGGTTTGCAGGGGTGATACTGATTGATGTCATGTCCTTTCCCCAAGTCTGTCTATTCCCTCCTCTTCCATCTCACCAGGCTCAGCCTGACACTGTTTATTAGGCCACTTGTCCTTGATTTGTGAGGAGTAAATATTGACACTGATGGCTGCTTAATAGGCTTTGGGTTTGCTGCTTCCTCTCCAAACGAGTTTGGCACATGTGACTTGAATTTGTGTTTGGGACTGGCTCCACCAGGGTTCCATTTTGGGAGGCGTGTTGGTCATGACGATGGATATGGTGTGTGCTGTGTACAAGGAGAGGCTAGGAGTGGGGATATGTGTTGCTCCCTTTTTTCCTGTTGATATGCAAATATTTCCAGGCTGTGACTCCAAATCACTGCATGTGCCTAGCGAAGGTGTGGCTTCCTTTGAGAGGGTGCTGCTGTTCCCACTGGGGAAGAAGAGTTTTTGATGTCTTGTTAACCTATAACTGCTGTGAAGGCCTCAGGTCAGACTGCCACTTGACAGTGCTGTGAGTGCTCCTCTTTGTGCTTCCTTAGTGTGCTTGGGGGTGGCCACTGCAAGGAAATGCAGCTCATGCTGCTGCAGAGTGTTTTGGGTACATTTTTAAGATGGGTCTGAAGTAAGGAAAGTCCCATTAAAAGCTGATGGGCATTTAGGCTAAATGGGATTTTCTGGGTTTCCCAAGAGCTGTGAAAGGCTTTGCATCTACAGAGCAGTACCTTTATGTTCCTGAAAACCCAGGCGGATCTGAGACTTTTCCCTGGAACTCAAAGCCATATGCTAAGCTGCAGTGGAATTACTCTTGACTCTTCCTGGGAGTGCTTTGTCTCAGTGGTACTGGAGGGCAGCATCACTGGGGAAGCCACAACCTCATCCAGAGGAGATTCCCACAGCCTCTGCAGGTGCTAATCCAGCTCTGCAGTGCTTGCAGAGAACATCCCAATAGCCAGGCACAGAGCTTGCTTTGAGCCCAAGGAATGATTTGGGTCTAGACTCAGGATCATCAGACCAAAACGCAGTCGACAGGGTGATGGGGAAGAGTTTTGCTGCTGGCAGGGCACATGGAAGAGTCCCATGCCCAGGGCTGTGTGCAGGAAGGATGCTCATGGTACTTCCTCAGCAGAAGGATGGCAGATGACTCTTGATGCTGCTAAAATGGCTCCCTGCTGAGGGGGAGTGGAGTCAGGAAGGCCAGGTCCCCCTTTGGGGGGGTTGTGTGAGAGCAGTGGGGATGCAATGAGGTGTAGGACCAGGTGAGAGGGGCCAAGGATTCCTCCCTCATCTCATGTCGTGGTTGCAGCCCTCATCCTTTTCCAGCTTCATCGCTGCCAGACTGGCAGATGCTAAAAATATTTGGAGTGACAAACAGATATTTATTAGCTTAGCAGCCAACATTTCTGTCACTTGCCTTGGGCTCTCTCACTGATCTGGCCAAGTCCTCGTCTCCTCACTCAATCTATCATCACTTCTTACTTGGGCAAATCTCCTGCTGAAATCCCCAGGAAGTAAATGGAATGCTCTGTTGAGTAAGGTGTTCAGGAATTTGTCCAGGAAGAGGTTGGTGTGGGATGGAAAAGCAGCTCATAAGGGGTAGCTCATATTCTGGGGATTAAGCATTGCTACACTTTTAAAGGTTATTTACACCTGTACACTCCACCCATCAAGTAACTGCAATTAAAATCTGGAATACCAGGAAGCACTGCTCAGGTTAGAGAGCTGAGAGACAGCTCAGCTGCTGCAGACCTGAGTTCTTGGTGCTGAGTGTCCACTGTGCCTGTGACAAATGTAAGCATGAGGCTTTCTTCTGCCCCCTCTGAAGAGACATTCACATTGTCACTCCGTTAGTACAAATCACTGAGACCAGTTTTTAAAAAGCAGCTGAGCCACTGTTGCAGCACTTTGGTAACATCCATATTTCCATAGGAGAGCTGCTGGGCTAAAATTTCGGGGTGTGTTCCTTAAAGTGCAAGGTGTCACCAGTGCAGGTGAGGAAGAGAGATCCAGCTGTGCTGGCAGAAGAGATTAATGCCCCACTTGCTCATAGTGCCAGAGACTCATGCATCTGCCACTGGAACAGTTCCTGTAAGCACTCCCTTAATCTTTAGCTTTAAACCATTTAAATTGTTGGTCTCAACTGACCTAGTTTTGTTTGTCTGGAACATATTAGGAGCTGCACTAGCAGATGCAGCCTAGTCCCAGCTCCAAGCTGCTGGCAGAAAAGTTTCCCAGTGAAGGCTGGGCTTGCCTTTCAGGTCTCAGGTCTGCATCCTATGGCCAGGTCCCGAGTGGGACACCCCTTGCCTGACATTCAATCCCCACTAGAATGGCCCTTCTGTAGCTGGAAAACATCGCTGTTCTGAAGGGTGAGTGTAAAAGAGTAATTGTGGGGAAATACCTTCTGCTGATTGCATCTCTTGCTGTGAACATAACTATTATTTCAGCATGGAAGGCTTGTGGGCTTCTCCTGTGGAATCATTTTAGTTCTCAAATCCTAAAATGGAAACTATTCCTTATGTTATATGAGTATGACTTTCCCTCCCTCCTTGTTGTGCTGCTTTTCTTTGTAGGAGCTGCAGTTACATTTTTTGTTTCACTTACACTTGTCCTTTAGAGCCTTTAGTGCTTTGGTGTGTGTAATGTAAGAGAAGTTAAATGTTAGCATTTCTCAGGGCTTTAGATCCACATGATTCAGTGTGGGGACACCCCAGAAGCTGTCAGGATGCTGATTTACCTGTGTGTAGTGGCCATGGCCCTTACAGGGACAGGTTAAAGACCCTCCAGCTTATCTGAGCGCTGCCATGCATCATCTGCATCTCAGGCACCTCTGCCCAGCAGATCTGATGCACAACAGAGAGAGCTGATCCCAGTGGTTTTTAGCCAGGTCTGAAGGATTGTTCCTCACAGCCTCCTGGTCCTGAACAGCCCATGAGGAGAGGGAATGCTCTGATTCCCCAAGCTGATCCTGAAGTGTCCCCAAAGTCATCTCAAGAGATGCTTGGTAATTGTCAAGAGCAAGTCTATAGGATAGTCCTGTTAGTTGTGGGGTAGACAAGAATGAAACTGTCATTTCTCTGTGGTTTTACTCCTGTTTTGACACAGTAAGTAGGTAGATCTGTTTTTGAGAGGGTTAAAGCTCTCTGAGCACAAAGTGTAGGAAAGCATTTTGCGTGCAGGTGGAGGTGGGGTGCCGGATGGATCACACACCACTTTTTTGACAGACCAGGACAGCTGTCACCTCTCAATTGCCTCCTCTTGAGAAGGTGAGATCTCCCCTGAGCAGGAAAGGTGCTGCTCAAGTCAGTACTGCTTCAGAGTCCTTTGCTTCCATTGAACTTCATCCAGAATTAGAACTTCAGAGAATTAAGCCACAGTCCTAGGAAGATGTGGGCCAGGGCTGCAGGGAGGCACACTTTGGGAACAGGCTCTCTGGGTGGTACTGGGGCACAAACAGCAAGCTGTGATAGATTATAGCTGTAAACTGCTATTACAAAAAGCCAGGAATTCACTAGGGATAAAAGCTAATGCCTGAGCCCTACAGGTTCTCCCTTCCAGCCAGGATCCAGGTCGTTTTGGCAGGGCTGTGCAGGGAACTGTGCGCTCCAACACCGGCTGGGCAGCACAAGAAAGGACTGTGGGGCTGCGTGCCCAGCTGCCTCCGAGGGCCAAGTGCTCATGCAAAGCAGGGGAGGCCCCCAATTCAGAAAGCGTGGATTTAGGGTGCCTTTAAAAGGGTGGCAGTCTCCGGGTCGAGGTTTGGGTGCAGTGGAATGCTTATTGTCAAAGCTAAAGACCAAAGGGAACGCTGCATATTGTGGGTGCAAATGCAGCTGGCACCAACCAAAAATGTGCATGTGAGTGCCTTTCTAAGTACCCAGTAATCCTCCAGGGCAAAACGGGGATTAGGGCTCTCTGGCAGACAAAGAGGGAGTTCATTTTCTCAAAGATCCCTTGGCCAATGAAGTGAGGAACCCAAATGAATGCCAGGGCTCCTTTCAGCTCTCTGCTTGCAAACAGGTACAGCGCCGGAGCAGCTGGTTTGTGTGAGGCTGTGCAAACACAGCGTGGCCAGGCTGTGGGATTGAGGTCAGGTCAACTAAAACCCATCCAGTCCCAGAGAAAAGGGGAAGCCAGAGAAATGCTGGACAAGTAGGACTAGACAGTGTTGCACAGGGAAAACGTGGTCTCCATTCTCCAGGTTTTTTCTCGGTGGACCTGAAGGTCAGCACTCATTGAGGTTGTTTAAGTTGGAGTTGCCTGAGTGAGGAGCCCTCCAAGGAGGAAAGCTGTGAGTCTGGATTAATTCCAGGTGACTTCTCAGCCTCTGCTGCTTTGCTGTGAAATTCTGCGTGCTTAGAATCTCCACGTAGGAGCCATTAGACTGAAAGTGATGGGTGCCTGAATGGGGGATGTGTCTATCTAAAATTCACCATCCTGTGATTTCTTTAACTTGCCTCCAAGAGATGGCCTGTGCAGGTAGAAAGGCACAAGCCTCTCTGCACTGTTCCTGGGAAAATTCTTCTTATGCCTTTTGGGATTGGCTTCGGGCATAAAGATCAGCTCTAGTAATCCTGTTTTATCAGATATCAGGGTGGATGTGCCTGTGATGTGTACAGAAAATGTGCATTAAGTAGCCCTGTTTCTTAGAAGCAGCAGCCAGCAGCACTGTGAATGCATTTGGGTTGCGTGTTTGGCTTTTTTTCCCTGAGCTTTACTGACCCATCTGAATCCTACACATGGATATTATTGTTTCAACTTGAGAACTTGAATCTTGCTGCAGCTCTCTGGAAAGAATGTCTAATTCAGTCCCAAGATTCATGTGCTCAACGAGCCTTATTGAGATTTCAAACTCTGTCTTGCTCTGCTTAGGAGGAAAATGTGCTTCCAGGAGTTACACAGGTGGAGCCTGTTGTGCTTTGGATTCATGAACCAGACTTGAATTCCTCATATGCCTAATTAAGACTGTGGAGTTAAACCTGGCTGTTTCCCATCTCAGGTGAATGTCCTAGGTTACAAGCTAGAGGTTTTACCCAGGTACTGAGACCTTTTCTGGCAAAAGTTTTACAGATTATTAGTGTGAGAGGTTTTGGTGCAATTTATAAATATTTTCATTGAAAATTTTGTCCACGTTTCCATCTGGTCTTGACTCTTGGTGTGGCTCGGGGGTCCTGTGAGCACAGAGTAACCAACCTGTGCAGGCCTTGCTGCTAACAGGAGAGCACCTGGGCCTTAGTGCTCTGACACATGGGCCACTTCCAGTGCAGCTAAAGGAGATTCTGGGAGCGTGACAGAGATGTGGATTACAGGCTATTTCTGGAGCAGCCACGGGAGGTAACAAAATAAGAAATACGTAAGCAATCCAGTCTTTTCACTTCAGGCGGAGAGGGAGGATCTGCCGAGCAGGATGGCCACAGCCAAGGTGGGTGCCTGGGATGAGTGTGGTCTCTCCCTGCTCTGTACCCCTCTCCCTGACAGCATGGAGGAGACAGGAGGGCTTGTTCTTTGCCAGGAGCTGGGGGCCTGCTGTGGAGGTGGCGTTTGCATTCCCAAGGAGACGTAATTCCAGCTCATGAGCTGCTAAAAGCTTGCCTGCAGGATGAGGATAGCCAGAGGTGAAGCTGCCCAGCTCTCCTTGTGTCACTGGGCTGAGCTGGGGATCTCAGGCTGCCTGTGACTTTGTGTAATGTGGGGTGCCATGAGGATAAACCAGCAGCATTAACTCCTCTGGCTTCTTCCTGCCTGCCGGAGCCCAGCTAGGCTTTGTTGCTGCTTCTCTCTATTTCTGTGTCTGTGATGTGCTGTTGGCTCTTTCTGTAGTGGAGGGGGATTTCCTCTTAGCTCCTGATTTAATACAAAGGGAAGAATATCAGGAAATGCCTACAAATAGCTGTAGAAGCTAGAAGAAGAGTTTGCTGCTTTAATCTATGTTTCAGAAGCATCATTGTGTAAGCACCTGTGTTTCTACGATAGCTCTTAATTCTGTCAGTGGTTAGAAATACTCCTGTTGATCCCAAAGTATTTAAAAATGAGAATTCAATCTCCATCCTCTCTTGTAGAACAACACTGGATGTAGAGGTAACAAGATACTAAAAATTACTAAACCTGTTAATATTTGGGGATTGGATCCTCTGGGACTCAGGTCATCTGTTACTGTGGCAGCAAACCAGGTGTTGGTTTAAACTCAGTAATCATGGCTTCAAGAGGTGGGACTATTGAAAAATACCTGCCCTGAAATATTTTTTTTTAAAAAAAGTTTATAATTTCTAGACACAGTTCCAGGTGATGTTCATGGCTGATCTCAGGCATATCCTAGACTCATCCCTGGAACTACAGGCAGCTAAGCCAAGAGTACAGGATGGTAGTGCAGCCAGAAGAGCTGTAATGCTGTTGTCCTGGAAAAGAAATGCTATGTCAGACAAAGCTGAGTTTGTGCCACTTCCCTGTGCAAAATCTGTCTCCTCTCTGGGAATTACAGCCAGGCAGCTGAGCTTGCACTGCATCATTTCCTCAGTGAGAGCAGTGATTTGTGCTGCTGCCATTACTTAGGGAACTATTGTTATGAAACATAGAGTTTAATTAATTAAGAATATGATCCCTGCAGACTCAGATAATTGCCGGGAGAGCTGCTGGGCAGAGGCACCCACCCACACTTTCTGTCCAGGCTGGCTTTAGAAAACCCATCTGTGTTGGAATGTGAAGGTTGTAAATAAGGATAAGGAAGACTGAAGAAAGTGAGGAGGAAGAGCCAGGAGCCCAAAAGGTTAAGATAAGTGCTGTGAAATGTTCCAAGCATGCAGGTAACGGGAGGTCAGCACGGGAGGAAGATAAGGTGGCCAGAGGAGCTCCGAGTCAGCCCTGCTCAGAGGCAAAGGATCTCCCTGAAACAGCAGCCAGGTTCTGTGGCAGCTCAGCAAGGCCGTGAGACATCAGGTGGCAGCCACTGGCAAACCAGTCTTCTGGGGAGTTGATTCATATAAAATCAGACCACCCATGTGTTCTTGAAGAGCTTTGAGGAAGGTGGTGAAAAGTAGGGAGAGGTTCACAGATGCCTGCTGTGGCAAGGCCTTGCTGGCTGTGTGGGGAGAGATGGATGTGGGGTCAGGAGGTGCTGCCTTTCTTCTGGAGGGGCACTGAAACTTCTGAGGGAGGTTTTCCTTGAAAAAAGCCCTTAATCTCTAGCACTGTATTCTTTCACTGTCAAGCAAGCAGCAAGGAAAAAATCCAAGCAGGCCATATTTTTAGATGAGGCAAAAGCTGAACGGAGGGTACTCGTGGACATGTGTGGTATAAATACCAAAAGCACCATGGAAGCAGCAAGTATAAATAACAATTCATAATTAAACACCAACTTTGCTGAAAAGGGAAGATTTCAGAGGCAGCTGCCAGCCTCAGGTGGGAGGTAAAGAAGTTTTAAATAGACTGTGTGTGCTGGGTTTCCTGTCTCCCACTTGAGAGCTTTAGAAACACCATAACAAAAGGAACAACTGCAGGCCCCTCCTTGCCAGGGATACTTTTTAGCTGTGGAATTGTGAGGCCCTTTGCAGCATCCCAAAATAAAATGCAGCCTTAGGCTTTAAGAGCATCCCATCGTGCAGGGTGCTGCCACAGGGAGCTGGAGAGCTGTTCCGGGGCAGCTGGAGCTCTGGGAGAAGGTCCACTCTGAGGAGAAGGTGTGAGAACATCCAAGAGGAAAGGTAGGCCCTCAGCACCTCTGCACAAGAGTGGCTGTCTCCATGTTACAGTGGAAGAAGTGTCTTTGTAGGGATTATTTGTAGGGATTAACACCCTCCAAAGTTGTTGGACTTGGTTGGTTGTTAGACTGAGCTGCCTCTATTGGAAATGCCATAGAAAATGTGCTGGGATAAGCAGCCAGATGAGGCAGAAGGCTGCAAGGGGAGGACAGGTGCTGGGTTTGGGGTCCTGTCTGGGAAGCTGTGCAGCCCTGGCTGGCCTCAGCTCTGCTGCCTGCTCTGCCAGCCTTGCTCTCACAGGGGACACCCCTGCACGGGGACTGTTGCTGTGGCTGTGCTCTGGCCCTGATGTGGCTGTGCTTCCCAGGTGGAAGGATCCTCCTCTCTCGTGTTCCCCACTGGGCCTGATTAATGTTGCTGTTTCTAGAGTGGCTGATTAGTTTTCAGTGTCTTACTGAGCCTGCCATGCACCACAGAGCTCTGCAATTACAGTTTTTTAAGAGACTGGGGAAAAACTCCCGTTGCATTTCCTTTTTCCCCCCAGCAGCACCTCCGGAGCCCATGGAGACACTAATTAATGTGTCTTTGTCTTGGTGAGGTAAAACCCCAAAGCTGTGCATGCTGGCAAGCACAGGGTGCTCCTGTGAGGGGGAACACCCAAGCTGCTGAGGGCCTCACTCAGAAAGCTCTGCTCAAAGCAGTTTAGATCCTGTGCTGTCTGTTGCTTTCTTAGCATCCTTCAAAAGCTGTTTTTTATTTTTAAAAAAGGAAAAAGGGCCTAAGTCCTGATAGATCACTAGGCTGTGGTTCTTGGGGAGCTGTAGACACTTTACTACTCCTTTGTATCAGTTCCTCAGGCTGCTGCTGACTCTTTTCTTGGCACAGGGGCAATTTCCCAGCCCTACATATTGTCACTGGCTCCCTCAGAGACAGCTGGCCAGAGAGAAGGCACGAGCAGCTTTTCCCACTGCAGGAGTACTGCTGTGGTGTGGCCTGGCCAGAGCCAAACTCTGCTCTTCAGGAAATGAGAAGGGAAGCACAGGGCTCTGTCCTCCAAGTGCTGAAGCTGTGAATAGATTCTGCTCACAAAATTGTGTGGATAAGTTGTTTATATGCAATCTTTTAAATCCTCATCTGTTGCACGCCTTCTATCCTTTCCTGAGAGAAATCTCTTCTGGGAATTTGTAATTTTTCATGGTAAGCTTGGTGAGCAAAGAGAATTAGAACATTTAAGGATATTGGCACTTCCAGGGCTGCAATAAAAGGAGATTGTGCTCCTGGTGCACAGGAGCTGGAATGGGAGCAGGGAAGGGAAACTTTCAAGTTTGATCAGAGATTTGACATCGTCTCAGAGGAGAGGATTGGCAGAGACAAAGCAGGACGGGATTTGGCACATGGAAAGAAAAGGCAGCCAAGGCAGGATTTGGGGTAAAAATTGGATGAAGATAACAGGGTGAGCAAAAAAAAAAAAAA
>VXBI01024164.1:0-10880 GCA_013397375.1 Toxostoma redivivum
CTCTTTTTTATTTTTTTTCTTTTAAAGATGAGGAATTTTAATATTCTGAACTTAACTTTTTTTCTTGTCTTTGCATATTATGTAAGAAGTCATGATTAGGAAGCAATAAAAGAAATTAATTGTGCGGTAATATGTACTCACATTCACTTTCTCATTTTTGTTACTATTTGCAAGTGGCACTTCTTACTCTGGAAATTAGAATTATTTCCTCTAGATTTCCTCCAATAATGTTTAGTTGCAATGTGTGCCTTGTGTCCTTGTTTTAGGCTTTTCTTAACTGCGCTTTCAGCAAAACACACAGTTTAAATTGCGGACAGACGGCCTTAAATAATGCAGTGTCATTAGAGGTTTCTTGCCTGTGTTCATTATGGCTGATATTTTTCAGCTTTCTCACATTGTGCTGTAGTGGTAAATGCTTCCTTTATGCCTCTGACCTTTAATACATTCATTAAATTTAATGAGTTTAAAATGTAACAGAAAAATCATCTTGCCAAACAGAATAATCAGGACTCTAATAGGAAAAAGAGGACCAGATTCACAAAGCAGGACTGTACAAAACTACTTTGTACTCTTTCTACCTGCTATGATATTGTGTTGATACAGTATTTTCAGTCTGAAAAGCTGAGGGAAAAATAACAGCAGGCACTTGAATACCATTCTCTTTACATGGTGTAAGAGAATTTGCTATTTTTATGGTTAGCAAGGCACTACTCATGTCCAGTCATGACCAAAGAGTCTACTACAAAGTTTAAAAAGTGTCTTTTCAGAGGAATCAAATCTGGTTTGTCAACTGAACACTTTTTATTATATAGGAAGAGTCTAGACACTGCTACCTTAGTTGTGATTACCAGTAGTTCTTGAAAATTGTGTCAAAGTAATACAGTATGAAACATTTACTTGCTTGTCCTCTTGAGAAAGATGTCTCTGTTGTATCAGGCTGGCATGGTTTGGGAGTGGGACATGCTCCCTGTACTGTGTTATGATGAGATAAACTCCTTCTACAGCACCACTGCAGAAGAAACCTCCTGACCAGGGACAGAATCTGCAAACTGCCATCTCTCACCTTATCGTACTGGAGAGTGCTAAAGTCCAGACATGCAGGTGCTTTGTTGGTGAAGAGTGGGCTCTTAACTAGCCTTTTCTGCAATCATTTACTTTTTATTCTGCTGGGCTTGTGAAGAGATAAATAAATTCAGACTTCAAACCTTGTATCTTCTGTTATCATTTTAGCAGTCAAAATTTTTAGCATGTGTGCAGAAAGTGCAAGAAGTCAATGAGCTGTGACGCAGTATCAGCAGTGGCAATGCCGACATTGCCTGGGTTTCTCCTGGACTAATCACACTCAACACAATACCACTTGTGTCCATTGGTTCTTTGCCCCAACTTCTCCTCCAACCTTCATGCTTGATCTCCTACCCTCTTCCTGAACAAGGCATCCCGATACAGTCATGCTGATTTGGACAAGCAAAACCAGAAAAATAGCATGGAGTCAAATTATATTTGCCACTATTGGATTATTCATTCTGTGTATAAGGCACATTTTATTTGCTTCTCTTTGCCTTGATAGTTTAGACAGTAAACTCTCTGGGACAGGGATTGGTTTGCAGAAAGATCATGCTCAGCTAATTGTAAGGGTGCTCCAGCAGCTGAGATAAGGATGAATTATAATCAGCAGATATGGCTAAGAGGGAGTGACTCTATTGCTTGTTTCCTCATGATTTACATGCCATCTTGAGCACAGACAATGCATGATGATGAACTATCTTTTAAAGAAGGAGGACCAGCCATATTCTTTAGATATTATTGTTGTGTAGACTTCCAGATCATAAAAGGAGGTAAGATACATCCTTTTTGCTCATTATGTTTATAAAGGTCTTCAAAGGGTTAAATATGAAAATATTGACATCCTGTTGAAGCCTTCATAAGCAAGAGGAAAAGTAGAGAAGGGAATTACCTCAGAGTAATGCTTTTTATGATGTATTTAGCATGGGAGAAATTTGAAGCAGAGCATAAAACTTATGTAAAGCCACTACATACATATGACTCTTTTGGGTATGACCAGAGGATGAAGATAACTGTATTGATGATCTCCTAAACTTCTGCAATGACACCTCTGGCCATTTCAAACAGTGAGAACCATAAGATGTCTGAACAAAATTTTCTGCTGCAAGGAAGTTGTATAAAAGGATGGAGACATTTTTTCATTTAACATCTTGCAAGTCCACTGCCAGACAAATCTGCAGAACTGGTACATCAGCTTTAGGGTCTTCTGAGGGAAGAGTATTTTGTTTCTGTTTAATCCTGCCATTCTTTAATCTGACAGTGTACCATGAGCCAGCACTTAAATTAAGGGTGTCTTTGACAGGTTTCATGCTTTATAACTCTATTTTCCTTCTCTAATTCTTATCCTAAACCTATGACTTCTTTTTCTGCTTTAAAACTCGTATTTGGGCAAAAGTCATTCTAGCTTAATTGTATTGGAGATTTATGAAAAATGGTTTTGTATGTATTCAGTAAGGGTGTTGTGAATTGGCTCAATAAAGCTCAAATAGCTTTACAGTAGCTATTGTCTATTCCATAACACTGCTCTGAACATAAACTATGGAATTATACTGGAATTAACCAGCTTGACAGATGACTTTAGTCATGTTTTGAATACACTGATTGACATGCCATTTTGACCGGAAAATGATAATGGAATGCTGGAAAGAGTCTTCAAATTTAAGCATCAAAGAATTGCTCAATTTACTTCAATAGTCTTCAACCTTTATAATACAACTGCAGAATACATTAAAGATTATTTTGGTACTGGATGATCATCTAACTGAAAATATTATTTCCATGTCTACTTAGAATATTAATTATTTACTATTGCCTTTATATTTATGCTATTAGTAACTTCAAAGCTGAGGAAAACACTACATTACATGGAAAATTAATCTTACATCTCTCAGTTGCCTACAATCTGAGAATGGATACCATGAAAAGTACTTTTTCTAGCAAATTTGTTTTAATAACTGGATTTTACTGAATACATTAGCAGAGAGGAGACATTGGGATGATCTGCCCTGATTTTGGTTAGGAGGTACATACTTTACTTTCCAGTACCTAATGACTTCTGACAGCTCCAGCTTCTCTGTTTCCTCCTCCTTGGAATGGTGTTAACACACAACTTTCATTTTCTTGTTTTTAGTTGGCCCATGGTATTGTGTGCTCATATGGAGTGCCATAACTTGATATCTATATATTGCTTCTCTAAGGAGTACTCTGTGTTTAACATCAGCTTCCTTCTACTTAACTGCTTTCTATCAATAATATCTTGTGCTACCATCATTATTGTCCTTTTATTGGTTTAAAAAGCTGAAAATCTGGAAGTACAAAGCAGATCACATACCTTTGTCATGGATCTCCTCTGTATCCATCTCTGTTCTCCTTGGTATGATTTGAGTAGGGTGTTCTCAGAGTTTTTTTTAAGTAGTTAGCAATTTCATATCCCTCAATTTTCTCAGTTTTATCTTTTCCACATCTGTAGCAAGCCTGTTTCTTTTTGCAGCATAAGCAATCAAAAATCTAGACAGTGACTGAAATTAATTTTCACTCCATTGTGTTGGTATAATTTCCTTTGGGTTATAGTACTCAGAATATACTCAGACTGTACTGGTATATAATCTGATTTTTTTTTGCTGACATTCATATTGCTCAATAATGGCAATAGTTAGTCCTGGCTTAAGGTATATTAAAAGGAAATAGCACTTACCACAATGCCTCTTAAAAAAATTTAGAAACCCTTACAGCTTTCTTATTTTATAATGTCTCCCTATTTAGTTATTTTGATATATTTGTCTGACTCATCTACACAATTCTATTAGCCTGACCAGTGCATTTGAGTTTTGCTTTTCCCCACTTCAATTTACTGTTTACTGTTCATCCTTCTAATTTACATCACTCTCAACCTTCCATTATTTTAAAATTAAAATTTTCACTTTCTTTCCTCACATCAGCCAGAAGTAGTGAACAACATTTAATCCCAGCACACTGTTCAGTCGAATCAGCCTCTGTGGCACTGAGTCCAGTCACACTTACACTTACATGAGGTTTTATAACTAGTTTTTATCCTTCCACACCAAAACTCCCTAAGGTCTGATGATCTTCCTCACAATGAAGAGAGCCAATGATATTAGTAGCTATGGATTTCCAAGGATGTATTTTTCATTAATTTTCTAGTGATGCTCTGAAAGCAATTCAAAAATTCCCAGAAATTCTCATTGCTCTTCTTTCCCTTTCTCTGGATATTGATTATGAAGTAGAAAAGTTGTGAAAATTATGGCTAGCATTGCCAGCACCATCATCGCTAATACAGCACACTGAGTAGGTGGCAGCCCTAAACTCAGGCTTTATCAGAAAATTCTCAAATATATCTGCCAGGTATCAGGGCAGGCCTTTCCTATAAAAAATTGCTATGTATCCAGGAAAATGCCTCTGTGGTAGGAAATCCCCACTGCACTGGAGTTATACAATAAACTTCAGGCAGGCATTTGTGCTCCATTTTTCTATAGAGTAGTGACAAGATTATAACTATGCAGTTCGCATTTTATTTAATCACTGATAGAATTTCTTCCAACAGAATAGCATTTGTTTCATTTGGAGAACCTTGAACAATATAAAATGGTATTTTCCTTAGCAAAAGATGATTGCTAGTGACAGACTGGCAGGAGGACAGCTGTGTTCTAGGACTTAATACTGCTCTCACAAAATGAATGGAATGATGCTGTTTTTCACCACCTTAAGGCTGGTCCCACAACTTGCTTCTGCTGCCTGGCAGAAGGAGAGGCAAAGTGTAAAATTCTGTGGAGGTCAGGACATTAGTTAAGGCTCTTCATATGTGCAGCTGCCCCAATGTCAAGCACTGCTGTGGTAGCTTAGTACCTCTCCAACTGCATCTTCTAAAATCAATCTGGTCAGCCATTGCTGAATTTATGAGACAAATGAGCCCTCCTGCAGGTAAACTAGGGCTTGGAGAAGCACAGTCCTGCTCCTTGTGCTCCTTGCAAGCCTGGTTTGGGCTGGCTCACCTTTCTCAGGACACTCCAGCCTGTCTGGCAGCAGATCACACCCCTATCCCATGGGCTACTGTTTAGGTCTCCCCACATCAGGACTTTGTCTGTTATTACAAAATCCTGGCGATTACTCTCTGCTTTCTTGAAAATATCTCCATACACTACGTTTTCTGTCTTAGGCTGTGTTACTCCAGCTGTCATTATCCCAAAGTAGTCACAAGAGCAGAACAGTGCAGTGATTGGGGGAAAAATACTACATAATTCAAAGAACATTGTATACTTTCCCTTCCATCTTCAGAAGCGTACATCAAATTAAATTTTCTTGCAATTTGACAAACTTATCCCAGATCAAAAGTTATGAAGTGGAATGTATGATTTCAAGTGCATGTAATAGCATTAATTAACAATTCTTCATAAAAAATAATTTTGTCGGACTTTCTGTAGTCTGTATCTCCTAGGCAAAAGTTCAAATATTCTATTGGGCATATTCTCTCTTCTTTCAGTTGTATATGCAGTCAAGGGAACAGACAAAGCAACAATGAAGGAGTCAGACTTTTCCAAAGTTTTTGACTAATAGCTGTGAATGTAGAATTACATTTCAGCATGATTTCTGAAGACTTATGAATAGCATTCACTGATAACCTCTATATTAGGATCTGCTCAGTGATGATGGTCTTTTCAGCCTGGTGCAAACTCTCGGAATTAGAATATTCCATCTTTAAGAGTGTCCAGGTTCATCAGTTGAAAGAGGAAAAGCTAAGGCTCTTCATGAAGAAGCATGAAAGCTGCAATGAAAGCAGAGAAGTTCTCTCTTCCACCAGTTTGGCTGATTAACATGTAATGGACACTTCAGGTAAAACAAGTCTTAAAGAAATTGAAAGTGACAAGAGAGAGCTTATTTCATGAAGCCAGATAAGAAAGGCTTCCAGGAGGTCTGTGTAGGATGAAGGAATGGAGATGGAGGAGAATAAAAGAAATACAGCATTGACACTGACTTGGCTTTTGTTCTTCAGTTTTAGCCCTAGTTTTTGTTTTGCTTTGCTTTTTTAAAAGAAGGCTGTAAATAATCTACCATGAAATGTAAAATAAATTATTCCAGCATAACAGTCCCCTACATCTTGCTCCAATCCCCATTTCTTAGTTGCTAGAAGTGTATGAAAAATGCAAATCACTGAACTCAAAAACTTACAGCCTCAGTAACTGAGGTAACGGGGTTTTGTTTATAAGAATAGCATAGCACTCTGCAGCATAAACCTTCAATTAATCCTTTAGTGCAACCTACAACGATAGACTGCATGGCATTATCAAATTCTGTTTTAGCTGTATCATAAGCATAAGTATCATAAGTTAAAAGTGCTTCAGGCAGCTAAAATGACACACTTGAAAATTTTTGTTGTGTTTCTCTGTTCTGCATTCAATTGTGTTAACAGGGGAAAAAGGTGAGGGGGAGAGAAGATCAGAGAAACCCACACAGGTTTTAAAATAAGATTTGAAAGGCAATGTTCTTTATTTATGTATTTTACTGTGTTTTTTCCATTGTGTATGAATATAATCCTTTCAATCCTTGCCTTTTTTCGTGGGTGGGGGTACAGATCCTTACCTAAGGCAGGGAAAATATGTGTCAGTGGGAGTGGCATGGTGCCACTCTAAATACAGGTTAGATGTAAAGGCTCAGTTTTGACTGCCTAAGTTTTGGTGCTTTCCCTAGATTCAGGTTAGATGTGTAGGATGAATCTGTGGGGTGGGAGAAACCAGGCTCTTTGCACAGGCAAGACCTAGGTGTGCACCACCCTCTCTTTCCCTGTGTTCTGGCATGTTGATATGGGGCGAGGGAAGCCAGCAGACAAGTGTTCTTATTGGGATAGTGAGGATGACCAGGTATGTCATGCTCTGCCCACTGTCTCTGTTTGCCTTTGAGATGCAGCCATACCTGGCTCAGGTTTCCTTGATAATCCTCATAGGTGTCTGCAGAGCTTAACCTTACTCTGGGAAAGCCGATGACTTTCCTCTGTCTATGAAGGAAGCTAGGACTGAATATATTTCCAACATAGACTACTCAAGAAAATGTCTAAAGTTAGTGGGAAGAAACTACTGAAAAGATCTGTCTTTGGAAAAAAAGAATGTATATGGATGTATACAGGAAGTTATCTATAATGTACCTTTTTCTGTCTGTATTCCTAGTGTGCAACCTGAATTCTGTTAACATTAAATGCATGTTTGGCATAAGAATGCACTTAGTGCATTTCAAATATGATGGGATTATTTCTTTGTCCTTTTTTGTCTAGTCTGAGAAGAAACAGAAATGTGTTTCTACAGTTTATTTGTATAGCCTGTATCTTCTCAGCCAGGATTTCCATTCCCCCCTTCCTCTAAAGCTTTTATTGTTCTGTGTTGTCTTCTGTTGTTAGAGTTTTCCTACTGGTATTCATCAGATATACAGGCATATATGCATTTTCTGTTGGCTGTAATGCAAACTACTGCTTTATTCTAACAGGAGTATTTGCATGAAAGAGGACCAGAGAGCTTTACATTTAATTTTATTCTGAAAAAATCCTGAAAGCCCTGAAGAACATATGCTAGGTGATTTTCATTCGGCTGCTTTGAAGCAGCACTGATAATGAAATGTGAAATGTCCTGTAGGGATGGCTTTAGAGACACAAGTAGTCAGCGTTGCAACGCAGTGGTGGCAGTGCCTGTGGTGCTTTGGACATGTTATTGCCACTGCATTGTGTGATAAGAAGATAAGAGAAACAGGGTAGTTATGGGCTGTTTGGCCACTATTGTTGGAGGACAGTGGTTGTGATTTTTGCAGTGTGGGCTCTTCTCAAGCTATTCAGTGAATGATAGAATCTAAGAGGAAGTACAGACATCACCCAAGAGAAAATGAACAAACAGATTCCTTGGAGTGTTATTTCTGGCAAACAATGTTTTTCCCTTGGATAGCTTTCACATTGCTTGAAGAGCCAGCAGGCATCAAAGTGCTAAGGCATGCTATGTTTTCAGACACCTGTGAAGATAAATTGCTTGAGAATTTTGGGTTTTTGAGTTAAGTGCCCTCAGGACAGGAGATGAAAAATTAGTCTTCCTGTTTGTGAAATGTTTTCTGTGTACCTCAAACAAATTTTTAAAACCTGGTAAGTATCTTCCAGTGAAAAACTAATCTGCATAGAAAAATAATTTCCATATTAACCCCCATTTGTGTGTGGTTTATTTTTTCCAAACTGAAGCAGTGTGCTCCAAGGCATTTCATTTTACTTTCAGTATTTCTGTGGAGGATAAGCTCCAGTCTCACATGTACAGGATTTCAGGAAAGTTTTATTTTCTTTCAGTATTTTGTGTCTGTGTTAAGATGGGCTAATCAAATGTATGGATTCATTGTTCTCTTTCTCTCCAGGAAGAACCAGGCAGAATAGTGTGTGCATCTTACCACCTGCAGTCACAACTGCAGCTAGACATGTGCCCACTCCCTCTTTTCTCTCTCATAAAATATAACTATTTTCTCTCACCCTTTATCTTATCTCCTTGGATTAGTAACACTGTAGGACACCAATATTTCTTTGCTTTGTGTTTTTACTTCACTGAGAAAAATGTGTTGCTGATCTGTTATAGTTACTGGGAAAAATTGAACCAACCTCAATAAACTATTTATGCACATTACAAAGAAAGGAGATGACTCTGGCTAGC
This sequence comes from Toxostoma redivivum, assembly GCA_013397375.1. NCBI lineage: Eukaryota > Metazoa > Chordata > Aves > Passeriformes > Mimidae > Toxostoma > Toxostoma redivivum. The sequence continues at coordinate 8,742 of VXBI01024164.1, forward strand.
AGGAAAACCACCTCAGACATTATTTTGTCTATTTCAGGAGTGGAAAGAAAAGATTCTCGTTGATCAAAAGGCTTCGTCTCCCTATCATATTACTTTTTCTTCCTATTATGAGTTGTCCAAGTGCTGCCTAAAGCAGCTTCTAGATTTCTAATCTAATGACTATGTTGTTACAGGTCTTTTTCTAAGCCCCTGGCTTTGTTGTCTCTTGATCCCATTCATCTTTTCTCCTCTGTTCCCTTCCCCTGGATGACTGGCCCTGGCAGAGCTACCAGGTCCCTCCTGTCCCTGACAACCCAACCAGCCCAAAAAGTACCAGGGACCTCATTAGTTAGAGAGCTGTAAGTTCCCTTGTGCTGTCTGTGTTTGTTCATAGCAAGCAGAGAGGGCTGACAAGTGAAAACCTGGAATAGGTGCTGCATCCAGGCTAACCTTTCATTACTGATGCTTTTTGTCTCCCCAAATATGAGAAAGATGGAAAATGTTCATGAGCTTTTTGTCCTCATTATCTGGCTGGTTAGGGAGAGAAGTGAGAACTGGTAGTGCACAACCCTTGATTGCTGTGGTTATGAGACAGGGAAAGGACAGTAAGAGCCGAATTGGTCCACAAAACTCTCACATCTGCTCAGTCTTCTTTCCTATGACAATATCCCTATTGAGAAATTACATCTGTCCTCTCTAGCACATTTGTCCCACAATGTAGCCAGCAGTGGAAGTGGATTCATTACTGAATGTACATTATCAATCCATACCATATGCAGTCCTTTGAGTTTTAGCAGAAAATGAGCTATTTTGGAAGAAAGAAATAGGTTCCTTTGCTGCTACTCAGGCATGGGTAGATGAAGGCCACAAGAAGAGGATCAGTGAAGTTGGCATGTAATGACATTAGTCTCCTTTGAAAACAGCTGAGGTGTTTGAATTTGAAGCCTTTGAATTTCCAAGGAAATCCTTGCTGTAGTGTCAGGTGTTGGCTGCACACTTTAATATGGTTGTTTATAATTTTTTCCACTTGTTAAATCTGTGTACATAGCCTCATGTATTTTTTTAATATGAATATTTGCACTTTTATCTTGAGATCACTGAAAAGGAGATGTAGTGAAGCAGGAATGTGTGCTGTTGTGGACATTTTCTTCCTTTGCTGTGAGGAAAAATAGTAAACATGATATTTAAAAATATCCAGAGGTCTTGAATGTCACTTTTGCAAGAATAGAGTGCTGCAGATGAAGTCTTTGATCTCTGAGAGGCTTCTTCAACTAAGCTTTAATGATGTGTTACCTAACTGTCCTTCAAGAAAGGCCAGGATTATTACTTTGTTGTGTAACATTTCAGAAACTGAAATGCTGAGGTTCTTCACCAGAAATTGTAATTCTCTCATGTACCTGGCCCTGATTTGCAATGAAGCAGCATCTTCTGTGCTGCTGGAATACAAGTTAAATGTTGGTTCAGGATGGTCAATGTATACGGATGGTTCCCTTTAGGCAAGGTTGATGTGCCTGCAGACCAGAAAATGTTGCTGCTCACCAGCTGACCTGGCTGAATCACTGAGTCACTGATCCACAGGGTGTGCTGACATGCAAAAGCTGTGGTTTTGGAAACCCTCAAAAATGAGCAGCCTGACACCCCATTTTTCCCTGGTGGATTCTGGGTGGAATGAGGTGGGTATCTGGAGGCATCTGTGCTGCACATCTGTGCCAGAAGTGCAGAGGAGACCTGTGAAGCTCTCCTAAAGCAAACATTGCTTCTCCAGACAAGGCAGCTGTGGAGCAGTGCAGTTACCATATAGACAGGAGAAACCCATGAAATCCACAGTTCCTGGGGTTCCTGTGCTGAGCCTTGGACACCCCCTGAGTGACATATTAATAGGGAGTCCAAAATCCCATCCACAGGTGTCAAAATCCATCAAAAGGGAGGGGTTCTCTACAGAGTTTCTAGCTTTAGGGAATATCTTACAAATAAACGTGCAAAGCTGCTTCATGAAGAAATTTCTGTCTACTCACAACACTAGGCATTAATTCCAAGCCTCTGTACTCTTCTCAGTCCATTGGCTTCACTTCTGGCTGATGTTCAGCATGCCTTACATCAAACTCAACAAAACTTTTAATTATAGTTTCTGAAGGTGGGGTTTGGGTTTTTAAATTTTTT
>VXBI01024165.1:0-11139 GCA_013397375.1 Toxostoma redivivum
TTTTTTTTTTTTTTAATATAGAGTGGATTGCACCCCTTGAAGAGAAAAATGTTCTCAAGAGGGTGTAGGAAAGTAAAAGTGTGGCAGAGTTTCTTTTCCACTAGCCTGAATATACTAAAAAAAGCACTTCTGAGTTAAGGTATAAAAAAACCAACTGTTTGTCTAGCTGCTTCTGCTGTGTTTCCCAGGCTGGGTGTTCAGGTTTGCACTGACAATGGCTGGTTTTCAGTCACTGGAGAAGTTGTGCTGCACAGAAGTTTCAACCTTGGAGAAACCCACAGTTTGAGCAGAGATCTGCCAGTGTGTCTGAAGAGTTCTTCTGTGTCCACAGATCACCTTATTTTATGTAAAGCAGGAGTCTTGTTATATATAGTACTATAGGTATCAAAAATTTGTTTAGCTTTTACATAAGCTTTGTTGTGATCTATCATGATGTAGCCTGTCATTTAACTTCCATCATTATTATAAATGGAATGTGATTTTTATGCTGGTTACTTTGGCTAATAATGCATCATTGTGATGGTAATGATTAAGTCCGTGTCTAGGCAGTGCAGAATGAAGTCCTAGAGCAGTGGTGAGTTATAATGCATACAGCTATCTGGAAAATAGCTTAGGTATCTGCTCTAAATGTTGTAATGGTATGAATATATCTACAACTGAATTGACATTGATAGCTATTGTTCAGCAGTCCATTATGTTACAGTCTCTTTATTACATGGGTCATGTTTTGGGTTATGAGCGCATTTTTAGAGTCCTATAAACTTTTTTCTTGCTTATGTCATTAACAACCATGATGTAAATGAACATGTAAGGTTTCTGGATATAACAGAACCCCAGTCAGAAAGTACAGAGTTTCAAGAGGACAGGAAGAAACATCCAGTGGGAGCCTATTTTCAGAATTGTCTTGCATCTCTAGGAATGAGCAATTTGCTGGTTTGAAATTGCAGTTGGTGTTGAAGAGAAAGTGCATTTAGGGAAATATGTTTTTTATTACAAGTGGCTTTGCATATGGGAAATTGGAAAATACTGTTTTTTAGCAATTTCTCACAGTAAATCTAAATGCTGTGAGGAAAAAAAACAGATGAGCTATCAGTTTGGCATTCCTGTAGCAAATCTGAAGGGAAAGTTCAAGTCACCAACACAGCTGTGGAGCTTACCAAAGCCCAAAGAGTGATTAAAGAATTTCAGTAGTATTTTGCTCTTAGTCCTAGTGTGCTTAGGTATGTCTTCCAGTTAGCTGTATTGATAGCCCTCCAGGAGGGGTGGTGGTATTCATGGGTGGTGTGTCTGGGGCTGGGAATAATGTCTAGGGAGAAGCAGAAGAATATATCAGTATATGTGAACAACTTCAGTGACTTGTATAGGACTGCTTGAATAATAATCATAATGAAATTAATTAATTCAGTCTTTCTGTCCCCCTAGGTAGTGCCATAATAATAGATTTAAAGGACTGGCTCCTGCTATGGTCAATGCAGAGATTTGTGGTTTTGCTTTTAAATACATCAGTAAGGATTGAAATTTTGTAGCACTAAGTCCAGTCCAGCAAGAGAGAAGTTGCTGCTGCTTTAAATATAAATAAATAAACGTGCTGTACATTGCTGCTTTTTGTTGCTCTGCTGGCTGAACTTGGTCTGTTTCTTACTTCATAATCATTACAGACAGTCAAGTCTCTCTTCATCTGTGGGTGAAGATAAAAAGTACAAGATGTGGATGGATGTAAAAATTGTCTTCTAAAGATCAGTTCACGTCCATAGCCATTGCTAGCTCAGGTAAAATGCTGTTGTAGAAGCAGCACACCAGCATTAAAACAGGTATTATGGACCTCAGTCATTGGAATGTGCATATTTAATTCTTCAAATGGAAATTATGGGTCTAGAATTTACTTATTTATTCTGACTACAGAATCTATTCAGATGTTCAAGTATATAGCTTAGACTCACCAGTAGATGGGACATTGTATGGACATCAGCATAGCTGAGAGTTCTCACCCTGTGAATTTGTTGATGTGTTCAGTCTGTTGGAGGATAATGCCACTGGATGTAGTTTTGAGCAATTATAAGTATTACTTCAATGACAGTTTTAAATTTAGGATGGAGACAGATTCCTGAGCTTCCTGAAACTTAGCTTTTGTCTATTCCCTGTGAGTCTGGAGAGTGTTGCAGGCGAAGAAATATGGGAATGTCTGCTCTCTGCTTCATTAGCTGTATTCAGATAGCAGCTGTTTGTAGAAATGAGAAGGGTAGGTAGAATTCTGGTTGGTTGAACAGCCCTTGATTACTTTCCTTAATAGTACAGAAAGCTGTGTGATTCCAGGTCCTGCTCTGAGATCAAGGAAATGTAAACATACCATGATGATCAGATCCTCTCAGACTCATGTGGGAAAAAAGCCACATCAGAACTGCAGGCCACTTCCTGAGGAGGACATTAAATAGGAGAACTTATCCCATGATGCACTTTTTGAGGCCTTCATTAGCTAGAAAATCTCAGCATATCCTAAACATGGCAAGCAGAAACATAAGTGTAGCCTGTGCATACAGAGTTGGACTTAGGTGAATTCCTGAGTAAATGGTTCTTGTGTACTTTCACCTAAGTTATGCCAGGATGCTGCTTTTCCAATTTTTTTCCCCTTTTGAAACTTTTCTGATATTTCCCAAACTATTTAGCAGTCAGAAGCAGCAACAACAAGAATAATGATGTTTAATTTTGACTAACCATGGGAAAGGACACAGTAATAATGGTGTTACCATTGCAATTACAATACCCTGATGGTTACAGTTTGGCTTGTAAGTATAGTGATGCCCTCACTGTAAAAGGCAGCCTTTTTCTTATGATAAGGATGTAAATTTCAGTTCTTATTTCTTATTTGAGCTTAATTATGTTTCACACTTTTTTTCGTTGTGAAGGGAGACAGAATCAGAATTCAGAAACAAAGTTTTAAGGCATGTTAATTGGTAACATCTCAGTCTTTGGAAGGAGGCATATGGTAACTTTATGATAAAATGGTAAATGAATGGAAGGATATATCGGAAATGGAAGTCCAGTTAGGAAATTGAGAGGGAGACACTATACTTTTGCTTGTCAGAGACTTGGAAGCTTCTTGGAGATGCTATAGCAGAGCTCAAACATGAGCATGTATAAGAAAGGAAGTGGTGACTGTTTAATAGTAAGACCTTGAATGTCCCTTCTGCTATTCATGCAGGCACTGATATTATTTACATCTCTATGACCATAGCTTAGGGCTGTGCCAAAATTTTAAGTCTCCCCCCTCCAGCTAATTGATTATCTGATGTGAGCTCCTTTGACTTGGCAGTATCAGATATACACACAGGGTGAGGTACAGGGACAGGTGGCATGCTCATTTCTAATTTCAATGTTTGGCAGCTTCCGATATCAGCACGGGGCACACTGAAACACTTGGCACTTCACCCAAAAGTAATGAAGTCTTTCCCTTAACCGAGTGTGAGGGTAAACAGGATGTTAGCCAGAGTTGCTTTGGTGTCAGATATCAGATAAGGGTAAAACACACAATAATTTATGGACTAAACTATAAAAGTTACTCTTTAACTATTTCATTTTCTGTTCACATTATTATTAAACCATTTGTATGTTTTCTTTGTAGTTAAGTTGTAAATTATTATCTGTATAGGACTACTAAAATAATTGAAGTATTTCTTTAATATAAAGCTCATTTCTTCTTCCATTTGACAAATTGAGGAGAGGATACACATTTTCCTTCATAGAATACATGTTGTGGCTTCAGAATTCTTGCCTAACCTTGTGTTTCTCAACTTTTACTTCTGTAGACCCATGCCGGATTTACTTTATATGAAATAGCAATGTAAAACGAAATTGTGAGAGGAAGTATGGATGCATGTAATGGCAAAGAACAGAATATGGGTATATCAATTAATGAAGTATTAATAAAATAATGAAGTACTAATAAGTGATTAAGAAAGTACAGGCAGAGATGTTACTTAAAATTGTTCTATAATGTAATTGTCTTGCTGAAGACAGAAGGTGTAATTGGTCTAATGTGGACTTCCAAGAATTTGGTAGAGGACCTGAGATATTGCTAATTTAGCTGTAGATGATGCAGTTAGTTCAGGAAATGTATGTAACTAAGTACACAGGAAGATAACAAGATTTTGCAAAGATGGATACTGCAAACAGGATTCTACTGTTTTCATTCTGTCCTCAATGAAATTTTATTTGATATTTTAATGAATAAAATTAGCTCAGAAATACAGCTTTCTGCCTGTGAGGAGTTAAAAAAATAAATATCAATCCAATCAGAAAACTGTATATACAGAACTGAATGACCATCAGCACTAGAATAATAAGGAAGAGATAAAGCAGTCTATTTCAAAGTGAAAAGTCATGCATTTGGGGACTAACAGTCATCATAATTTCAACTGTATGATGGGGATCAGCAGGTGGAATCCCTGAGAAAGTAGAAAAACTTGGGTTTTATTCAGTGAAGGGCTGAGCCTTCAATGTGCCATCTCTGTACTTAAAAAGCCAAAAAAATTCACTCTTCCACAAACAAACAAGCACAAAAAGCCCCCCAAGATAAGAAAAATCTTGAGACTACTAGTTCCAGTGTGCAGGGTGTTGCAAAAGCCTTATCCTGGAGTATTGTACCACCATGTTCAAAAAGGTGAATTCATGCTGGAGCAGGGGCATACAAATCACTGTAGGGAAGAGAGCTTGGCTTATGAGAGGCTGTAGAAACTGATTTCTTTGGCCTTGCAAAGTGAATATGAAGAAAAATACTTCCTGCCTGTAAATGAATTGAACAGGGCTATTTACTAGGGAAGAAAAAGATATTTAAGCTCAGAGATAATGTTGGCACAGGAACAAACAATAAACTGTTTACAAATGAACTGAAGCAGGAAACCAAGAATCTGTCAGTTCAGAGTTTCTGCACGTTCCTTTAGTAGAAATAGGACTATAAAAAATAGACTAACTGGACTAGGTAGGTAGATCTCCTTATGGCAGTGTTCTTGGTAGCCCTGAGAAATTGTATGCGCTTGACAAAAAGGCATGCTGAGCTAGATGAGTTCTTTTGAGTGCCATGTTTTTACTGAGGAAGTTCAGGTATCTGTGATCAAGCATAGCTTGATTTCTATGATAAGTCTAAACAGACAAATCTCAGTTCTCCTGTGTTTGGGATAATTGCTGATAAACAAAACAAACAAACAAAGACCTCTTAGGTTTCCATCTGCTTTCAGTGTCAAATGCTTTCTTTGTCTCTGGCCTTTGTACAGTGTCTACTTTTACATGGCCGGCAGCCAGATCTCCTTAGTCTGTGGTTTTGTGACCTTGCAAAGTTAGCGTGGTACTATGCAGCTGGGAAGTTTCCAGGAAAAACTTAGTTTTTTGTAGGGTATATTGGCACTTCAGTAGGTGGCACTCTTCACTTTGGGTCTTGCCCCAATTCTGATTTTTCCTCAAGAATAAGGAGTTGGCAGTTTTGCCTGTGGCCTTAGATAACTTCTGTTTTGTCAAGTGTTGTTTGATCTCCCTGAATTCCTCTTACTGTATTGTTTCTACGCTCTGAATTTTTCTTCAGTGAAATTTTTGGCGTAAAATCATCCTAACACCAGAATTAGGCCAGAAAAGGACCCAATAATTGGGACATAATCAACTTCGTCTTGCACAAAGGTTCATCTTGCAATAATGCAGTGGTTTCTGTTAAATTGTTCCAGATGGATTTGAGTAGAGCTGAACTGTAGTTGTCATTATTCCTTGAAAGCATTTTGTATGCTGTCCAGGCTACTGTGAGTGGTGCCACAGTGTTCAACCCATGGTATAGCTAAATATTCGTGTTGGTGGTCTGTAAAGGAGCCAGCCCTGTTTATCTGACATTCCCCTTACACGTGGGGTCTTGGTCTAATGTGACTTAACAGGAAGGAAAGTTTGGAGTTAAGCTGCCTTTAGAGCTCCCTGAACACACTGGCTTGACTACACTACTTCCTCAAGCTCTCTAATGTTCTGGACCATGGGTTTTCAGTTCACCTTTTCAGGAAATGTAGTAAGTAAGAAATACAACTTTCAAAAAACCCCAGAGAAATCACACACAAATTTTCTAAAATCTGTACAAATCTTGTCCTATCAAAAGAAAACGGATACATGCACCTCAGTTTCTTCACTGTGTATGTCTTGAGGTTTGGCCTTAATTGAAGTTCCTGGTCCCGCTGCTTGATTCTCACTTACCCAAATAATTTTGTTTATCTCTTTTAATCATTGGTGATCTCCCTCTGTATGTGGTTCTTTATTAAAGGTGCTTTCCCCTGAAGTAGCAGAGGAGGGGTAAAAAAAAGGAAAAAAAAAATGAGGCTTCTGTTGAGTCTCTTGTTACCTTTGACTTTTTAAAAAAATAATGTCTTAACTATGTTATTTCTCTTACGTTTTGATGGTATTCTAAATCTCACTGGCTGCCAATATATAGTAATAATAAAATCAGATTTCAGTTTGTGGTGACACTTAGTACATCTTCTATTTTCAGTACAGTATAATCAACAAGTTAAACTGTCTCTTCTGTTTATCTAAACTGTTCTGGTTACAGTCAATGATAAGATCTCCTTAAGCCTTGCACTGCATGTTCAATCCTGAGGCATACAGTAAATAATATAATAAGTTGGTGTTGTTGAAATAGCTGTGTTTTCCAAAATGATCAGTCTTTATTTTCTCTTCTACATGGCTGCCTCGTGTTTTGTGTGTATTGCCAAGCAGTTTTCCTAAAGGTGAGAGCATGAACTGAGCTACATTGTGTGAAGGAGAAGACTCGACAGTGATGACAGCTGCTGCTGAAGTAGCATTTCCATTACTCTGTAACCTCTCATGAATGGTATTTATCTTGTTTAGATCTTACTTCAGAGAGTGTATGACTTGAAATAATTGAACCACCTTCTGACGTGGTTCTAATGATTTTTGGAGGTCTGTGCCTTGAAGAATGCCTGTCATTTCATTAGACTTTGTTTTGAAAGCCTTCATGTTCTTTCTTGATGGCTTTGCCTGTGTCTGTTCAGTTATACTTTAAATCCTTTCATCTTCATATCATTCATTTTAGGGTAGGATTAGGTTGATGACGTGAGAGGTCAAAATTCTTTAATCTTCCCCCTCCCCTCAAGCTTTGACTTTTTATTTTTAGAAACTTTTCTCAGATATCTATGCCCTCTCACCATTGATAGAAGCAACACAAAATGTGTTGCTTTCTGTGGGGTACAAATTTTGCCAAGTGGAAGTTTCTCCTTGATATGCCTTTCACTGTAACACAGTGACAGTGAAATTTCAACTGTATCCTTGTAGCCATCAACTTACAAACAGAGATTTGTATTGCAGCCCTCTTGTGACTGATAGCTATTGTAGCGTGCACTGAAAACACGCTGACCTTTAGCAATTCCCCTTCCAACAGAACAAAGGGGATGTCTGTTAACTCCAGCCTGCTTAAATTCTGCGTTTGCTTTTAAGGTGCTTCTGTGTATAAGTGTAGATTTAAAAGCTTAGAACACTTTTTAAAGAACTGACAAAAAAGAACTGAGTTTCTAGGACAAGAATATCTACAGAACATCTGCATTTTTTAATCCTTCTGTGGCAGTGTTCATGTAATAACATGGTTGCCTGAGCAGCTCCTTCCTTAATGCTGTCAAAACATTTTGACTCTCATCACTCTGACTTGTGCACTAAAAAGATATGCTTGCTGGAAAAGTGTAGGCATAGTGCCCTTTGCAAATGTTTGCCAGATCCTTTAGCAGTAGGCAGGCAACTCCCCAAAAGTACAATGTCAATCCTGTGACCATCTTCATATCCTTAGATGACAATTTTGCAATTCTTGCCTTTCTAGATCCTTTGTATGCTTCACAGAAGTTGTTTCTGTCTTTAGTGGTGTATCTGTCTTTAGATTTTTTATCTTCTCTCTGTGTGTAACCTTCTTTGAGCGCTGAATTATAGCTAGTGTTTCCTTCAAATCCTGTACAATCTCACTGCAATCTCTCTTGCTGAACTGTGCTTTTCAGTAGATTGACTTGTAATCAGGTGGTTTTGAAGTTCATTTAGGGTTATAGATAGCTGAAGGAGCTTGAGTTGCTTCTAGATTGGCTTTAAATAGACATGATTAAGTTCTGGCTGCAAATTAGAAACAACTTTCTCATCATTAAAGCAGAAGTCTGCAGTGGACTTCTAGAATGTTTGCATAAGAAATCGCAAATAATTTTGAAATGGAGTTTGTTAAGTATTGGTGGTAACAGTGCAGCACTGAACTTGATGACCTGAAAGTGCTCCCGTATTTTTTGTGTTCCTAAATCCATACTGTTGTGGCCTGAAAGTACAACTTGACCTAGTTATTAAAGTAAACTGTTTACTGGAAAGGATGGAGTAATTCCATTTCCCAAGTTTTAATTGTGTGTCTGAAGTGTGGGGAACTGTGCTAGCTTACTTAGTGAAGAGCTTTTCTGAGAGCTTTGTAAATGACAAGGAGATAGTGCACACCTTCACAGCTGCAATAAAACAACTGGAAGCAAACTTAGAAAGGAAGTAGAACACAACGTATGGAAACGTGGAATATTCTTTTGAGAAGCCTAAATCCTTCCAAGTAGCAAAATGTTCTTGCGCTGATTTTGTATGGAAACAAAATACTATTGGAGATAATAAGTAAATACTATTGAATATAGCTATATATGTAGCAATAATAAATAGCTGTTCCCCTGAGGATTTTACATATGCAGGGAAATCTGACAGTGATGCTTTATAGTTTGTCAGATTTGGAGGTGGGAAGAGGTAAAAGTTGCCTTTGCCAAGGGCTATATATCTATATTGTAACCATGCAGGCTTGTTAGTTCCCTGGAGATAAAGTGACTCTTTTGCCACTTTCTGTATCATGTCATTTGGGTAGAAAGAAAGTTTTCCCAAAATTTCATCACAAGGCTGGATGGGTGCCCTTAGAAGATTTAGCTGTCTTGCAATGATGTCCTGGAATACTGGCCAGAAATTTGCTTTCAATAGGTATCAATTTGCAGTTACCACTTCCCAAATGTGGATCTGCTCCTGCATAACTGAAGATATTTTTTTTAGATAAATTAGAAGTAGTTTCTGAAAGTAACTTGTATATGTACAGATGTACACATAGTCGTGTTGACATAGTCTGCTTTTAGGCTCATAGAAACTTCATAGTTAATTAACTTTAAATACTATGTGAATAATGAATACAAATTTGCTAGGAAATAACTGCGTGTCAGAGATTGACAGCTATTAGATTTGTAGCACAATGCACAAATGTTGGCTAGACAAGAATGTGAATAATCAGGCGGCATTTATTGAAGGAATTAGATGAATGATCATTCTAACAACAGAAAAAGACAACAGAAAAATTTTGTGTTTAAATAACTTGATGGTATTTTAGATAATAGTTCATATTACTGGACAAAGAAATCAAATCTAGTATGAAAATCTCTCTTAATTAATCAGATTTGTGCCTAAACTGTGCTTAGTCCCGGAACAAAAAATAAAAACCTCACAGTGTTATTAATCTGCTGTGTTTATACTATTATTTTGACTATGCTTAGATATACTGTTTGGTGGGAGGAATGTACTACACAGAAAAAAATCCTTTCAAGTCCTCTTTCTTCTTTACCCTTTTTCTGTGCCTAGTATAGGGGAGCTATCTTACAGTTTTTTGTTTTATACACATGCTTCTCAAACCAGAGGTATATGCAGCAACTTCCCCGTTTGTGCAAGTGGGATGGTCTGGGACAGTAAATTGTATAAAAGTATCCCTGTAACTCACTGAAGGAACCTTAACTTGCTGGAGTGGATGGCACTCAGTCAGTTGCTTACAAGTAAGAGTGGGTGAGTATTCTTCCAGAAGATGTGTATTTACTGTACATATGGTATCTATACAGCACATAATTTTGGGTAAATCAGATTTCTCCCTTCAGAGTAAACTTTTGGGTGACAGCCAAGGTGTACAGTCATCTTTATGTTGCTGATTTAACCTCGTTAAGGGGAAAGGGAAAACTATGTGCCTGTCAGTTTTCCTCTGCTGTCATGTATGCATGTCAGTGTCTCCAAGTTCAGCTTCATGTCTTGTTGATCCAGTCTGTGTACAGCATGTGTTCTGTCTACTGTACATGTTAATTTATCTCCCCAAGAGTACTTCACTGCCAGAGTACCACCCTCAACTAATTTTGAATAGGTGACTCTTCTGTACCATCTGCTTTGAGTGGGAGTGAGTGTACACCAAAAAGGAAGAGGAATTGGCTGCAAAGATGGGCACTAGTCCCCCTGCCCCCCAAGTTTAATAATGAAAAGAATATGGACCAATGCCAAGTATATTTTGTACCAAATTCACTTCCTCCGCAGAATACAGTTAAATGAAAAACATCTGGAGTAGCTTGTTGAGTTGATTTTGTTCTGCGCTTTGTCCTGGTAATGGATTTGTTTTCAGAACTGAGCATTCTGCATGTTTCTTGGTGGATGCTAGTAAGCTTGGAAATATCACAGCATGCAGAACCCAGTAAAACATGAATTCCATTTGTTTTCCTTGGCTTCTGTGTGTCATGATGTGTTCAAGATGATAGGGCCTGGAAAACTGTAAATTTTAGTCAGGCTCTCAAGTATGAATCCTGAGCCTTGTCTTCATGTTGCAGAGGAAGTCTGGTAGTTGGAGGAAGGCTGTTCACTCTGTTCCTGAGGGTGTACTGTGCAGCCTATGTTTTGTTTACATTAGAGGTATGCTGACAAAGCTGCTGGCTCTAATACTGGACTTAATAGTTTTGTTTGGGTTCGCAGCTGTGTCTCGCTGGCCCTTCACTCTGCCTGCCTGCAACTATTCACAGAATTATATACTGCAGCAGCAAATCACACCCCAGTAATGCTGCTCAGGCCAGGATTCCGGTGTATTTCTGTGTTGTCCACAGAGTTTGACAGGCAGGTTGAAAAGATGTAGATAAGTGGATGGGCATCTGTATGCTCTCATTGTTTTGTGACCATTTAAGGAGTGGTGAGCTGAAATAAGCCTTATGACTGTTTTTCCTTCAGCCTTGTTCTTCAGAAATTAGCATTGGGGGCAGTGAAGATGGGGTTCCTTTACCTTGTTCAGCTAAGATATGTGCTTCAGAAAAACAAAAGAAAAGAAGAAAA
>VXBI01024166.1:0-11097 GCA_013397375.1 Toxostoma redivivum
AAAAAAAAAAATCCCTACCAAACCAAAACAACTAAACCCACAACAAAAGCAAAATCCGAAGCTGCCAGCTTCACTTGATGCTCTTCTCTTCAGACTCTCATCTTTGATCCCATCTGCACTGTGCTTGCTAAACATATATGAGCGAACTGAGTTTGCTTTTTGTTTTAAGCAGTGACAGGGAAAGCACTCTGGCACCCAAAAGAGCAGGGACTGGAATTTGCTTTCAAATGCTGATGTTAAGCCAGTTTCAAGAGTGCCCCAAGAGCGCAAGTTTTTGCCTGCAGAAAGCAGGTGTTGAGGGTTTTTTGGTGTGGTTGGTTTTGTGGTGCTTTTGTTTCTTTTTAAATGTGCTTAAGGTATTTACCCTTTTTCCCCTTTCCAGCTTGAAAAGGCTCCTTTGGCTGATTCAGGACTGGAATGCAGAGCTCGTGCTATTCCTAAATTAAGAGGTTGGCAAGTTTTTTTGTCCCTGATGAGAGGCAGAAGGATTGCTGAAATGAAACAAGAAATAAAACTCTGCAAATTCTCCTGCTATGGCTCCAGCATTGTTTAGTCTTCCACTAAGGTCTGCAAAGCCAATCCTGAAATGGTTGTAGGCGGAAAGTAACATAAACCACCATGTAGCTGAGAAGCAAGGGATGTTGCTCATTGCACAAGAGGCTTTGGGTATTTTGGAGATGTTGGGAATGTTGGAACAAAATAGCAGCAGTCTGTGGAAATCAGTCTGAGAACTTCTGCCCTCCCTGGGGAGGTGAGTGCATCAACCCCCATCAGTGGTGGGAGTGAGGTGGAGACTCAGCATCTAGAGGGATCAGGGCCTTTTAGGTTGTTTTGGTGCCTCTGGACCACGTTCCATTGCAGTTTGTTTCAGGTCATGGTGTAACAGATTCCTGTACTTGTGACTGGGGACAGGGTTGTTCCTGTGTGCACAGAGCTCGCAGAACTCCTGCTAGTCTTGAACATGTTTATTCTCTCAGCACCTCTGGAAGATTATGGTATTTTGCCGATGGAGTAAATGATGTGCCCAAGGTCCTCCAGGACACTGGGAGCAGAGTGAGGACGGTCTTTTCATTGTGTTAGTCTGTGTCCTGGCAGAAAATGTCTCAGTCCCTGCAGCCACCTTCTATTCAAAACAGGACTAAGCTGGCCTTAGGGGTCTTGTAGACACAGTGTGATTTGAGAAGCATTTAGATACCACTGGGGGGTCTTTCAACCCCTCCAATCTCAGCCAGAGGGTGGGGATCCTGTTTTAGCTATAATGAACTGGAATCAGGGGCTTGCGTGGTGTTGTGCAGCTCTCAGCTCCCATGTGCTTTGCCCTTCTTTCTGCTGGGTTCAGCTCTCACCTTATGTCAGAGCAGGCTGGTTTGGGAGATCGTCCTGCTGTGAACCAGCCCTAGAAAACAAGTGTCAAGATCACTGACCTGAACTGGCTCAAGGTGCAGCAGGGTGCCCAGCAGGGTGCCCAGCAGGATGCCAACTGCTGCTCCCAGGTAGGAACTTATGCTGAGAGGTGGAGCAGGGCAGATCTCAATGATACAAATGCCCTAGATTGTCTTGCCCAAGCTGTGAGAATAGCTGAAGAATGTATTTTTTCCTAATGGAGAATAAAACCTGTTCCACTCTGAACAAATTCTTAAGCCACTGTTCAAAGCTGACCAGTTAAGAGAATTTTTTTTCCCTTTGCCAAGTTCAGTTCAATTGTGTTTGTAGTATTACTGTGTTGTTGGGATACATGTACTCATTTAGTGGGATGTATCTCAGAACCCACTGCTAGCTAATGAGTCCTGCTTTGGAATCTCACTTACTTGTTAAAACGAATGTGTTTTTTCAGTCCATGCCAGTGCAAAGTAACCTTTCCAAAGGGAAGGAGAGCTGTGCAAAGAATGTGGCTCCAAGCAAACTTGAACTTGAAGGGCTGGGGTAGCCTTACTCACCTGATCAGGGTCTCCATTTTGAACTCCCATGACAGTAAAACAGCATCAAAATAGTTAACTGTTAAATACGCAGCTTGTTTTAGCATCCAGCTAAAATCCTTATTTGGGTAGCTCCAAATGCCATACATCCTTCCTTACAGGTCAGATGTCAAAACCTTCATTTCCCCTTGGCAGGCAGCTGTTAAAAGACAGTGTAATGTACTGCTTGAAAACACAGAAGACTCTGACTTTGGAGGTAGCATAATGTAACTGGAATTTTAGCAGCAACTTGAAAACCATTCCAGTAATGCTATGAATGCATTTTTCATCTCTACTGAATTGCCAGGAAGACTTCTGCTTTTCTCCTGCTTTTATAAGGAAGTGAAGCATCTGTCATGATCTGCATGTGCGTGTGTCTATCTGTCCTTCTGCCCCCACAACTTCTGACCCTGGCAGTCAAGTTGGTGGATCCAATCCAGCAGTGGATGTCCTGAAAGTACTGTGTTGCTAAAATGTGGGTGAGGAGTAGAGGAGAGCCAGGATGTTAGTGTCCCCCTCATCCTGTGCTGGAAGCACATGAGCAAGAGGGAGGTTAGTTATGAGTGCAGCAACCAAGCTTTCAGCCTACCTTATGCAAGCTTAGGCATTACCACAGCCAGGGAAGCTGACTACCAGAACCAAATCCACAGGAGTGTGTTGGTATGTCCATAGCCACTGCAGGGGCTTTGCCCAGGATAAGCCAAATGTCTGCACAGCTCCTTCCCTTGGAAGAAGTTGTTAAAAGACAAATGCAATAAGTAACAGCTGTTGGGATGATAGGTGAATGAGAAAACCACACAGCTCATCTGTCCTCATTGCCTCTGGGGCTTTGCCAGTAGGTGGACCAGATCTTCATGCTCATCCACAGCAGCTGTGTATGGTCAAGAGCTAACCTGGTAATCTTTTAAGTATTAAGACAATAAATAACACCTTTGTGAAGCAGCTTCTTGAAAATAATGCTACCCCTTGCCACTGGAGTTTGTCCCACTGGAGTTTGCCATGGTGAGAGTGCTGCTGGTGTGAAAATGGTGGTTTGGAGGGAAAGGGAAGCCTGGGAAGATTTCAAGGCTCTGACCCAAAGCAGAAATGTGTTTTCATGCTGTCCCTTGGCAAATGATCTGTTTCCTTCTTGCCCTTTGCAGTTGTTTCCTTTCCTCTGGATTTCAGGCTTATACTCACTGACTATGGTATTTGTCAAGGGAACAGCAAGAAGCCCCGTCTGTGAGAAAGTCCATGTCGTTTGTTTTATCCACATCCAGGAATTGAGCTGAGATAAACAACTCAGGAGGCAAAACAGTGAAAACTGGAATGTGAGAGGTGTCTTTGTGTATGGCTCTGTACTAGACCTGGCTGCAGTATCATCTGGGTCTAATTTATCTGCCCAATGGGCAGCTGTTGCTGTTATCCACAAACACAAGTGGATTTGTGAAGGAAGGGTTTCATCCCAGCTGCCAGCAGCATTCCTGTACCTGCCTTTTGTGGTCATGTGTTCTGAGCTGCGGAGCTAGGAGAAACAGTAGTTTCCTTGGTGGATTTTTTGCATTTCTATTTGGAGTGGACAATTCTAAGCTTTCTGAGCATGGGAACATTTGCCTTTCCTGCTGGGACTCCTTCAGGGAGGATCTTTTGCTCTAAGCAGACAGAGTAAGAGGAAGGCCAAGGCAGAATGTAAAGATGCTGTATAATGCATTTCTGTTACAAAAGGAAGGTTGAGCTTGGTGGTGTACTGAGTTTTCAGGCATGAGAGTTCTTGTTTTCTTCTCTGAATTGGGATGAGATATGTAACTGTGCTCAAGTGTCTGCTTAGCAGACCCTTTCTGTTATTAGAGAGATGCAAATCCATTGCAATTGCTTGCACTTCCACTATCGCTTCCACCCATCTTCATCCTAGCTGTCCCTTGGGGAGATGCTGCCGGAATCAGTGCCCTATGACGGTGTCCTTTAGCAGCATGTACTGAACACATTGTGCTTGGCTTTCCAGCGTGTCCTTTCTGACTGTTTGCATCTGCCAAAAGGGGCAGGTTTTTGCTGAGGGCCGTGTTAGTGCCCTGTGTGTCCCCGGGGGAGGGAGCTGTAGTACATAGGTGCACCAAAATACAACAATGTGGTGCCTCATGTGCTGTGGGATTGGGAGGCTGACCATGGTGCATGGTCGTGCTGAGGATTTGTGAGAGAGGGAGAAATCCTTGCTAGTGGTTCTAACATATTGTGCAGATTATTCCACTCAGCTGATGTCTTGGCAGCCATGTGCCACTTTCTTCCCTGTGCATGTTCTCATGCTCTCTCACACAGGTCTTGGGCTTTGTTTGGACCCACAGAGCCATGATAAGAAGTTTACCCAACTGAATCTTCACTTTTCTGGAAGGATGAGTTTTCTGCCAATTTATCAGATTTAAAATCTAGTCTTATTCTTTCCACAAAGACAAACTACCTTCAGTAGACCAGGTCTGACTGAAACATCTCTGCCTACTTTCAGCAGTCACTGCCAGCAAGCTGGAAGATGTTTCTCATTCACAAACTGGCCAAGTGTGACCTCATTAAATGTTGAGTTGACACCTAATTACAAGAACACGTGATGTGATGGCTATCCTAGGCAGAGGCTGAGGAGAAAAGGGTTAGTGCTCAGTTATCAGAGCTTTGCTGCAGCCCAGCATTTGACAGCTCTTTGTAATTGCATTATTGATTGATTTCTGCTCAGTGTTTTGCCAGACATGTCATTTAGTGAGATACCAGTGGGAAGATGAAGTTTATTGTTGCATCAGCTTGTGGTAGAAATAAATTGTTTAAGAAAGGAAAGGATCAGGAATTACGTGCCCAGTTATGGACCGGAACACTGGGAAACATCAGGTCACTTTTATAAGCATTGAACTGTCCTCTGACATTGCAGCTTTTATTCTGAAGAAAGCTGCACTGTGCCTCTTAGCTGGTGAGGGAACAAGTTCACTGCCTGGTGCTCTCTGTAGTCAAAGATCCCATTAATTCTGCCGGCTGCAAGGAACGATTTCTTGGTATTTCATTCTGGACTGTAATTGAGAGTGACACAAAGCACTGGTGGGAATTGGACTGTGTTAAAATCCCTGCTTTTTCTTACTATTTTTTGCAGATAAACCAGCTCAGGTGGGATGAGGGTATTTGTAATGCTCTGTCCTTGGCATTTATAATATTTTCAACACCTTACTGGCTGGAGGCAATTTTAGAGAGGTGTCTTTGTGCCTCCCCTTGCAGCTTGTCCTTATGATGCAGGATATCTACAACTCTGACACACAGTGCACTGCACTCACTTGCATAACAACATGTGTGGGATTACATGTCCTGTAATATAATGAAAATTCATAAAGCTTCGCCCAGTATTTTTGCTCCAGACTACAGCAAGATTTCCCAGTATGATATTGCTGGTCAGACTTCAGCCAGAAGTCTGGTCTCAGCTCTCCTGGCTAGTTGTAGAAGACTTAGTCCAAGCTGATGAATTTCTCTTGGCTTGGTGAGGAGATGGAAGCCTTTCTTCCCTTGTTTCTCCTTGTTGTTTTCTAACTGGAAAAGGGTGAGCATCTGACATCCATTTCTTCAAGAGTGCTTGCTGCTCAGTCTGAGGTGACTGGTGAGTTGTTAACTGGGAGGGTGCCTCTTCTTTTGACCATAATGAGCAGGACTGCTTCCATGGCTTCTGCAGGGGTGGTTTGGGGAGGATTTTGTTTAGGCAGAAATCCAGGTTGTTGCAGACTATTACAGAAATCATTTGGAGCAGAAGATCTGGTTGTCTAGTGGTGTTTAGGGAATATTGCCATTCATGGGACAGGATGCTGGGTCAGCAGTACAGGTACTAATTAGAGGCTAACCCACCAATCCATCACTGAATTCAAAGAACACTCTTGAACTGGGAGAGAAAAGTGAGACTGTGGCAAAATAGTGCCTTCTTACAGGTCAGCTCACTGTGGGAATTCTGAGTAATTTTGTTGTTGATTTTAGTAACTAAAATCAGTGTATTCTCTCCTTTTTTTTTTTCCTTGCCAGCCCCCACAGACCCTGTCACCCCAAGCTTTCAGATTCCATTAATTCTTTTTGTGTAGTTGAGGGATTTTGGTTGATTAGATTCTTGCCTGGAATTTCTCTGTGGAGGAGCCCAGTTTCTCACTGCCTACAGATGGGACCTGTAAAGCTCAACTTCCTTGCACACCCAGCTGGGTGATGGGAATACAACTTCTGATGTCTTCAGGACAAACTTGGTACCCTGTTCCTTTCAGGGCACCTGTTGCTGAGAGCATGGCCAAGACTGGGCAGGTGGAAAACAACTGGTCTACAGAGCTTTGAATAAAGCAAAATTCCTGTTTTGGGCTGACTTTGGAGGTCTAGGAAGGTCTAGACCTCTCTGCACATAACTGAAGCATGGTTGGTCTGTGGGCACAGGGAGGAATTTGGCGTGGAGCCCTCTGAAGCAAATATCTTGTCTAGTAAAACTTGGGCTGTGGGAGTCGGTGTGAGGAAATAAAAACATCCACTTTGGTTTCTGCAGGCTTTGTCCTGGGGGCTGGTTGGGTGTTGCAGGAGGCCACAGGAATCCTGCTTGTGACCACAGCCAGATTAATAGCCACTTGAGCAGCTTTTCAGAAGTGAGGAATTTGTCCACTTTCACAATAGTGGCTAGAAATTCCACATGAATTAATTAGTTTTATTACAGGACTTGTCCTTCCTGCTCCTCCAGGGCTGCCTGAAACACTGAACTCATTACATGAAGAAATGGAAATAGTACTAAAAATAAGAACTGGTATTCCAAGCCTTTGTGAGGAAACACACAGAGTATACTGACATTCTTCACCAGATGTGCTTCCCAAGCTGTGGCTTTTTGCCAGATGAGATCTAAACACCAGTTTTAGATCAATTGCAGCCACTTAAACACCCCAGCCTGCTCCATGATGCAGTCTTCTCTCAGCCTCTTATTCTCTGCTCAGTTTAGGCTGTTCATCTAGGCATTGTAATTACTCCCACAATTTCAGTTTGATGCAGTGTTCAGATCTGACCCTTGGATGCTGCACACTTTCAGCCTTCTCTCCCCATTACAATGGGTTTCCTACCTTGCAAGGACACTGTTGGCTTTTATGGTTGTGAAGTGCTTGGAAATACTCCTGTGAAAGGGTGCTCTGCACTTGAGTTATGGTGGCATGGGACTTTGGAAATGTTTGAGAGTAATGTTAGACTGAGTAAATATTTTGGGAACCCAGAGCTGATAATTTTCCCTTGCTTATGTTTGTAGGGGGTCAGCCTGCAGAAATTTACCACCTCTCACGTGGGTTTTAAACAAACTCAGTGGACTCAGTGTGCTTTTATTTTAATCCCTTTTTAGAAGTGCTGATGTTGTCTTGAGATTCACCCTGCTGGTAAGGGCAGGTGTACTGCTTGCTGGTCGTTCCAGTGTTTGCTTTGTGAACATTGCTTCAGATATATGCGATTGGACAGGGGTTCTCATTTTGAATCTGACCTCTCCTTTCTGCTCTTTGTGACCTAGGCTTGATTTGTATTTTTTTTGGGGTGAAGTGAGTTTGACACAAGAAAGCTGACCAGTGAGGTGGTAAAGTTCCTGCAGGTCTCATGGCACAAAATGGTTTGGTTGCTGCTCAGCCCTCTTGAGAATTGTGACCCTCATCCTGGACTATGGCCAAATGAGCTAACAAGGACTGAAACACAGAATTTCCAGCATTAACAAAGTGTATAAATAGTAAAAAATGCAAATGCGGACATAGATGCTTCTAATCTCAGATGGTTGGAAAGCTTCTGTTGTTCTAGTAATGTTGTGGATTTCAGTTGCTGCTTTCCTTAATTTTTCTGTTTATTCTTTTTATCATGCTGGTTTCAAGGATTTGTTACCTTACTCCTGGCCATTAGGCTGGTCCTGCACATGCTGAAACTGACCTTTGCAAATTTAGACCACACTGAAAGTACTTGGGCAGTGCAGATGTGACAGGGCAGTAGATGAACCTGGCCAAATATCTGGCCTTAGGTGACAGCCAGTGGTGCACAAATTTGGAACTTAGGAAAAGAGTATGGAGTGAGCCTTGAGAGGTGGGAAGGTGGGAACAGTGCTATGGAAACCTATCATGCTGTTGATACCACTCAGCCCACAATTTCAGGAATTTCCAAAGCACAGCCTGGTCTGCTGGCTGCTCACAAAGGCATCTTCTTTATTTGGTGAGCTGCCCTGACTTCCAGCAATGAGGCTTCAAGTGCTGGGGCAGGCAGACAAACCCACAGTGATGTCTGTGTACATCAGTCCTGTGTCTTGAGGCTTCAGCTGTGGCGAGAAGGGAGGTCCCATCTCTCAAGCCGTGCCCAGCACAGCCCTGCCCAGATCTGTTTTTATCCTTAGTTACGGGGTGTGCTAGGAGGGTTGAGCCTCTAGCTTGTCGTTGTCAGCAGTATCTTGTCCCCTGAAGCTGATCTGCCCTAGCAGAACTAAAATGTCTCAGCTGACCTAAAAAACTGCTTGTAATTGAAATGCAGTTGCCCCCATAAATATTTAACTGAGTCTGTTTTGCTGTGCATTTTTTCCCCAGTTCTTCTCTTTTGCTTTTCCCTGCCTGTGTGTGGATAGTCAACTGAATGCACATCCACTCCACGGCATCCTGTGATTAAATGGCATTTTTGGCAGTTAAATTATGCATCTTGCTTGTCTTCCATCATCATCATGTTTAAGACAGATATCGAGCTCAGTTTTGAGTGTGTGAATGCTCCTGTGGGCATATTTACACCCCACTACAGACTGCCCACTGCCATGCAAACCACATCCTGACAACCTGTGTGCAGCCTGCATTAAGATTTTTCAACTCTGCTGCTGAAGCAGTGGACTCCTATCAGATGAGGGAAGTTACCAGAGTTTTGCCCAAGAAATAGCTGTGAGTGGATGGGACTGTAAGTTGTGTGGCAGAAAGAGCCTGCAATGCAAGGCTGCAATTAGTGCAGTCAGACAGCAACAGGGGTATCTCTGTGAGCAGCTGGCACACTGGGCTGAGCCTTGGAAATCCTGACCTGAGCTGTGCTGACTGCCTGACACCAGTGCCTGTGGCTTGAGCAAGGTATGCAGCCTGCCCTGTGCTGGAGTAACCCCAGCTGGCCTTCTCTCCTTTCTCCAACTGTGGAAGCATGCACTGTGCCTGGAGGACACAGCCTGGCAGGGACTAGGACAGCACAGATCAGACCACTCCTGTGGTGGAGTTAGGCTGGGGGTGCTGCAAAGCCATCAGATGGGGTCACCCATCATCACAGTTTAACCTGCAGCAACTGTGATTTCCCCATTGTGACAGAGGTCAACAGCTGCATTTCAGAGCTGGAGAGGTGGTGTTGGTCCCCTCTGATCTGAACCCAGTGCCCATCCAGGGCAGTGCTGCCATCCTGTCATGGCTGATATCCTGGAGAGAGTGGAGCCCTGCTGTTCTCAGCTGGGGTCAGACCCTGAGCAGCCTTGGACCAGAATTGCAGGTTTGCCCTTTTCCCAAACAGACACATATATCTGTTTAAGGCAGCCAAGGTACAGGGTGAGCAAGACTGAATCTTCCCAAAACTGCTCCTGTTTTCAAGGACTTGAAGCAGGGACCACAGGAGTGGGATTAGACACCAGAGTTGGAGCACACACATGTTACAATGCTGCCTGGAAGGTGCTTCTGTCCAGGGGCTTTCCTGTGGAGACACATAGCCAGGAAGCAGAAATAGCAAGTGACTAAATGTCACGGTTATATTCCTGCCATCTGAAATGAGCTCCCTATTTTCTTTTGGCTGTGAAAATTAACTTCCCTTTTCTCCTGCCTGAGCGGGTGAGCTGGCTCCCGGTGGCTGTGCCCTCGTGGCGGATGCACAGGACGGTCCAGGTCAGACTGAAAGGAAAACTCTCCTACTGGGGGCTTTTCACTGTTGTGCTCCTTTCTAAAGAAAATGTGCAGGGCTTTTCTTGGCCCTTGTGAAGGCCAAGATGCAGGTCTGTAGCTGGAATAGGATAAGACTGGCCTCATTTGGGAGCTCTTCTGGGTTTTGAGCTGCTTGCTTCCCTTCTGCATCCCGCTGAGCTGTGTGAGGTGGGGGCTGGTGGCTGGCATCCGGCTTTTTGTTATTCATGTAATTAATCTCATTCCTCCCAGACTGTGGTTCTGCAGCCCCCAGGCACAGATTGGCTGTTTGGCCTCTGCTGCACAGTAAAAGCTCCACCTGGGAGTCAAGGAAACTGAGGCAGGTACAACTGAGTGTGTTGTTCTTGGGCATGCTTATCCTCTGGTCCTGGAAGATTCAGTAATGGGACTGTAACTTAGGAGAGAAAGTTCCTTAGACTGAACAGCTTGCTAGTTGCTCCAGTGATGAGCACTACAGAAATGATGACTGCCACATGTTGCCCAGTTTGAAGATGCCAGAGTGGGGAAAACACTGAAAAAGCTCCAATACAAAATTCCCTGGCATTTTAAAAAATTTCTTTTAATACTCTTTGCAATAGCAGAAGTCTGGATTTTTGTGGGATGAGAGCCTGATGGGTAAGGAATGACTCAGCAGCTGCTCCACCTGGGAGTAGTCAAGGGCTTGGTCCTTTGACTTGCAAAAGACTTCAGTGGGCCCTCTGGGATCTCCTTAGTGTCAAGAAAATATGCATTCTTATACCCATGCTGACCATGTGCATTCAGGCCAGCATGCTCATCCTGGTCTCTCTTGCCCTCTTCCTTTGCTGTTTTTTTTTCCTTCTCTTTAGAACTCTGCTCTTTTTTCCCATTGCATTTTTTTTGGGTCAACAAGTTTATTATTTTCCTGCTATAAGGTGCTGTGCTTTCTTTCTTCCTCTTGTGTTCATGCTGCATTTCTGCCAGCCTCATCTTCTCTCCCCATGCTTGGTCTCATATTTACTTTGCATATTTTCAGCAGGGTGCTAGCAGATTATTGTGACCTGTCTGGCTCAGTGAAGACCTGCTGAAACCTGCCATTGATGGATCCAGCAAGAAGAGCTGTCAAGAAGCACTACTGCCAGGTTGGGAGGGTCAGGGCAGAGTTCTGCACAAGCATGTCTGGGAGCTGTGGAGGTGACACTCTGGGTTTGGAGTATGATGGAATCCACGTGTTGGTTCCTGCTTGGGACTGCTTCTTTTCGTTTGGCTGCCAAACCATTTGAAAAAAAAAAAAA
>VXBI01024167.1:0-11594 GCA_013397375.1 Toxostoma redivivum
GGGGAAAAAAAAAGAAAATATATTTAATAATTGAGGCAAATAAACAGGTTTTCAAATAATTGGTTTATTTTATAGATGAATGCTTTTAATGACAGTTATCTGGGGGTTGTTTGTATCTCAAATGAGATATTCTGATTTAAGGGTTTTTTTCCTTTTTGTAAAGGTGTCTTTCAGTGGAAAACTTATTTTTGCTGCTGGTTGACTACAGTGAAACAAAAAGAACCACCATAGCTGTAAAATCAAAAGTAGAAGTTATCAGTGTGTTACTTAGCCTTGATTTTCACTGTTTGTCTGCAAGAAACCAGGCAATAATTAACAATTCTCTTCCTGAAGGAAGACAGACAAACTCTTCAATTAGAAGAATGACAACAAATTAATCAAGGAGTTTGTTAAAAGAATAGCATCAAAATCCATGTGTGAAAAATAAATCAAATTCAACTAATTGTTAACAATGGAGTTCTTGTCTGAAATTGCCTTCCAGTTTATTACCTCTTGATTTCTTTTTACAATGTGGGACAATGTAGCAGCATAAATATATAATAAAAATAAAATCATACTGCAGAGTGTGAGGGGCCACATTGCCAAAGCACTGAAATGCTGAGGTTTCAAGAAGTTTGAGAGATTCTTCTTAGTTTTACTGCCAAAAGCACACAATGAAATTTGAAAATCCAGCAGAAATGGTTGTAATAATTATTTGTTACATTTGCTACTTGATATATTTGAGGGTTATTATACAAAAAAATTGACTTTAAGAAAATCTGCACAGAACTTCTCCTAGGAGGGTGTACTTAGGAGAGGAGCATTAGAGATTCCAGGACTCAAAACATCTCCATCAGGAACTCCAGGAAGACAAAACAAACTCCAAGGGAAGCATCACACAGAACACAGAGCCGAGTTTAAAGCTCTCCCCCAAGGACACAACAGCTCACTGAGCAGGGATCTGTACACTTAAAAGCTTGGAATGCATAGCTGTGAGGGTAAATGGGCTGGGCATGGTTTCCAAAGGGGATTTTCTATGGGAAAGGGAGGGGCATGGGAATACTGTACCTTCACTAAGTCCTTGGGCCACCCCGTTCCTAAGACACTACGGCTGCCATATCCCAGTGTATTGCCTCCATACTCAGCAACCTTCCTACTGTTTGTGCTAGGACCAGCATAGATCACCAACTTCAAAACATAAAATACACTGTTAGACTGTAAGAGAAAAACAAGAAAACCTAATAATAATAATAATACTTAGCAGTTATTGCCATGATGCTTTCACTAAATCAATTTAGAAAGCATCATTATTTTATTAAGCATGCTTATGTTTATTTTTCCATTAAATGAAGATTTGCCCACCAGAGCTCCATTAGTTAACGGATGTGTTGCCAATGGCTGCTGCTCCCAGAAGCATGGGAAACACTGAGCTCCTGATGGCACTCCAGGCTGGCTGGGAGCTGTGGAGGTGCCTTTGCATCACTTGTGGCACCCACCTTTCAAAGGAGCTTTCCCCTCATGGGAGCCACATGCAGATCCCACCTCCACCTCCCAGGGGTTGCTCATGTGCTGCACGATCCACTTGGGAAAAGAGATGAGCCTTCCGCAGGTATTGCCACTGCCAGCATTTCATTTCATGTCCTCACATGTGTGTTCCAGGTACCCCCTGGCCTGGCCCTTCTGTGCCTTGCTGCTCTGCGTGGCGGATGCCGTGGAGCTGACAGACATGTTTGGGGAGATCCAGTCTCCCAACTTCCCTGACTCCTATCCCAGTGACTCGGAAATGACGTGGAACATCTCTGTGCCTGATGGATTTAAAATCAAGCTGTACTTCATGCATTTTGACTTGGAGTCATCCTACCTGTGTGAATACGACTATGTGAAGGTGAGCTGTGACATCTCAGGGCAGACGGTGGGGTAGACAGCAGAGCTGCTTGGCCAGCTGAGAAAGGGTTGTGCTGGAAAACCTGGGAACAAGACAGCTTTCCCCATTTTATTGGGCTCAGAGTCAGTCCAGTGGTCCATGGGAAGAGCACAGGTAAGCTGGCAGCATCCATTGGATCAACAGTGAGTGGGACACCAGAGTCAGAGCTTACTCAGAAAGGAACAAATTTCTGAAAGTATTCGAGCACCTAAATCTTACTGCACCCAATGGGATTTTCACACCTATGGGCTGATAAAACACCTGTGGCTAAACACCAGTTTGTGCCACTCTGATGCCAGCAAGGAGAACCCCTGAGCTGTGCACACTTTGTCAGGCCATGGCTTTGGGTGCCTCTTGCAGTCAGCCTGGATCCCTGGCCACACCTTGTAGGTCCTTGGGACACCCTGTCCAGCCCTATGGGAAGCAATAGGGAAAGATTTGAGCTTGAGGCTGCTATGAAGGTTTCCAGGGAGCTGTCATGGCCAAAACCTCCAAATATTTCAGTCTGCTTCACCACCCAAAACTGTGGTGGCCACGCACCACAGTGCCTCAGAGCAACCTTGCCTTTACACCACAGGTTTCTCCAAGTAGGGTTTTCCTTCACATCCAGGACAAGGGCACCTCTCCACATCTTTGGAAATGTTCAAGTGTGATGCTTCTGACAGACCAGCAGTAGCAAGCAGGTGCTTTCTAGGTTGCCTGGCTGAACATACCTTACATCATCACCCAGGACAAGCTCCACCCTGCCCCTTCACACAAAGGCAGGTGGAGCTTGCTCCCAGGTCTGAAACTACAGAACTCAGCCCTGGTGCTAGTTGCCAGATAATTGAAATTATTGTTTTATTATTCTCCTAAGAAAACAAAGCAAACATTTGTGTGTTTTTTCCTCTAGGATCTGTTGCTCCCTGCTTTAATTTCCCCTTTGTGCTGGCACTCACTCTGCTACTAACAGCTCTCATTGAGGTTTGATTAGCTCTTTCTGCTTCTCCTGGATCTTCTCCAAGCACAAGGGCCCAGGGACATATATAGAGATATATTGCTTTAAAACCTCAATAAGCTCAAGGAACAGATTTCTTGGAAACTTTCCCCATTCCAAGCTTTACCCCTCCTTCCGCCCTTCACTCCCTGCTCTTTTTTCCTTCTTCATAAGGCTCCCTGTTATTTGGCCATGGTGCCAACTTGGCACCATAGCTCTCCCTGCCGCTGGATTTCCATAAGAAGGAGGTATTTTTCACAGGGATTTAGATCTCAGCTGTATAAATTTTCTCGAGGCTGTAACTCAGCTGGCGGAGCCTCCACCACAGAATTACACTTGAAAAGTGATGAAAATGGATGGATTATGGGAGATCCAGAGGTTACTCTGCAGGGTAAGGGTGCAATATTGATGCTACTAAACCAGTGGTTTAGAAAACATTAAGGAGAGCAGTGAATTACTCTGTGGCTGCTTTCCTCCTTGGGTTTGTGTGTCCAGCTCTGTCTGCACCAGTGCAAGGTGTAAAAAGAACATCAGCCTCTCTTCGACAGACGCCACAGTGTATGGCTGTAGAATATAACTATACACCTGGCACATGCAGGTGCTTCTCTGTAATATTCTGCTGGTGCCAGAAGCACAGGCAGATCTCTGTGTTCCATAGTGCTCAATGGATTCCTCATCTATAAACTTGTACCATTGCTTTTTGAGCTCAGGGGTAACTTTAATCTCTGCAGCACCACATGCAAGAGAGTTGGACACATTCAATGTGTGAATGTGTGAAGAAACACCTTCTTGTTTGTTCAGGGTCTTCATCATCTTGACTGCCATAAGAAGAAAGTTAAAAAGGGGCTGAGCAGGTGGGGACACAACTCAGGACAGGCAAAAAGCCCCTGTGTCCTGGCCTTTGCTTCCCACACTCTGTGCTGCCCACACACCCGAGCTCTTAAGCGGTGTAGAAGCTCATCACAAGTGGCAAGCTAAGGGTGATCTGAGCTGTAAACACACACAGACCTCTGCCTTCGGGGTGGTCTGCAGAAGGGAACAGTTTCCAGAGCTCTGAAACAATGGCTAATTAAAACAATAGCTGTTTATTTATATATATGCACATGCACGCGTGCACATGTTGTATATACATAAAAAGAACGTGGCTCCTAAAGAAATGCTCACAGCATGGGAGGCTTTGTGGAAATGGGGATGGCAGAGAGGGGAGTTGCACTTCAGTAAGGAAGTGAGCTAGGAGGAATGGGAGGAACAGCCATCTCTAAAATACCCACCTGGAGAAGCCCCCCACGTAGGTTGGAAACTCCAGTCACATGCTGGGAAGCAAAGAGCCCAGCACATTGGATACAGCCTCTCCTCATGTTTTGGATGGCTGCTGTCAGCCACCTGCCAGGTGCATGTGGATAGGGATGGAGCAGCCACCCACCCTGAGCTGACCTCTTCCTGCTCCTTCCCTTTGCTGTGCTGCTCAGCAGGCTCTGGCCAGCTCATCACCATACACAGGGAAACAGTTTGGGGGTTCCTCATTTGCACAGGGTTTCACCATGGTTTGCAAGCCTGCAGTACTGGCCCAGGGTACCCAAAAAGCCACAGCCCTGGCCAGGAAATTAGGTGAAGTGACTTGAACAGTGTCAGTGAGGAGCACTGTGGCAGAGAGATGGGTGATGAAATCCTGGCTTCTAAGGGGCCATCATGAGTAAATCCCCAAGCTTATTATAAAGATCTGAGCCTGGGGACCTGTCTATAAGGTTTTGCACATTGCTCAGTCAAGCCTTGGAATGAAATCAGCCCCCAAGAGCTTGGCAGCCAGCTACAGCCAGCTCCTTGATTGGAATGAAGATGGGGAGACACCTCATCAGTGATTGATGAGGCACTGGTGGGGAACATGCAGGACCAGGGAACAAGCTTGATTTTTCATTCAGGGCAATACACGACCTGGTGCTACAAGAAGGGTGATTAGGACCCATGTACACCTTCCTCTATTCAAACCAGGGAGAAAAGGTGCAAACCAAAGTTTGGCATGAACTGGGGGTTCAGGAAGAGAACATCCTCTTTTGGTCCTGTCAGCCAGCCCCAGCCAGGGGGTCATTCATTCTCTGGGAGTGTGGGGTCCCAAAAGGAGCATTTTGAACCACAGGAGGCAGCTGGGAGAAGGGAGAGCATGTGGCTTTGACAATTGTCTTTCCCATCCTGATAGCTCTCTGCAGAGGTGTCTGGTGGCACTGGCCATTCCCCTGTGCCACTGGAGACAGTGCAGGGGGAGGAGGATGACCAGGCATGGGAGCAAGTCATCAGCTCTTGCAGAACCCCAGCATCCTTTCTGGGTCTCTTTTCACCCCCAGCCCCTCCAGGGAACAAGCCTTGCCCAGAAATAGGGCATGTGAGTGCAGCTGTCATGCAGGAGGGGACAGACACCATGCCAAACCAGGAAACCAGCCATTCTCCTTTGTCAGCCACTGCAGGGCTGCCACCTATGTCCCCATGGAAATTCAGGGCAATTTCATGTTTGCATGTAAACGGACCCTTGATGTATCTTGGGGAGAAGATCTCTAGGAGACTTAGATGGAGGCTTTTGCAAGGGCTGTCCCTGTTCATTCCCAAGTCAGTAGCAGCAGCATTGTGGAAAAAAAGCCCCTTTGCTCTGGGTGTTGCCTTCTTGCCACTCTGCGGGGCCACTCAGCAGGGGCTGCTGCATGCCCTGCCCTGGCTCTGAGCTTCTCCTCCCCATGTTATGTTCCCAGTGTCTTCAGCCCAGCACTGCGATTTCTCTGCCTAATGAGCCATTTATATATATTACAAGTGGTATGTTTGGCCTTCATCAGTCCAATTAGTGCATTCCTGGAGGGCTGGAGGGGGGGGGCTGGTGGCGGCTGTGTTTCCGTATTGCCTGCTCCTCTCCGGAGCAGACACCAAACTGCCCAATCTGCCAGGCCAAATTCCCCTCGGTGTTTCTGGCATTTCATCAACCCCCATGGCTGCAGGAGGCACCTCCAGAGCACCGGTGCTCCCTGGCATCCTCAAGAGTCCACGCCCTGGGACAGCCTTTTTTTCCTGCCAGCCAGGGCATCCCAGCTCCTTCACCCAAGGGAGGAATCAATGTGGGGCAGAGAGGGGCCCCACAACTGGGAACACCCCTTAGCCACAGCACCAGCCAAAATGCGGAGGGATAGAGTCACAGCCAGAGAGGAACTCCAATCTGCCTCCATCCAGAAGCCTTAATAAGGGACTGAGGATGCAAGAAGAAACAGGGAAGACAGCAGGAGGCATTGGCAAGGGTAAATTTAAGGCACAAGGGTGTCACTATATTTTATTTTTCAAAGGAGGATTCTTTCAGCGTATTTTTATAGGGAATTTCTCTGTGGCAATTGATATTTCCCTCAGGGACACATCTTCTCTAGTGAAAACGTCGACATCGTGACCCGAGAGGGAGAAACTCCAAACAAACAACCAGGATTTAATTACCAGCCTGCTTGCTGGATGTAAATGATCTACAAAAAAGTATACAGTCCCCAGCAGAAGCAGCAAATATTAACCAAGGATGATGACCTCTCTGTTTAGTTTACTGCTGAAGGGCTGCCTCTGCTCCCTGTGGCTCAGGGCATGGGACCCATCTCAGATAAGGGGCTGTGGATACCCCCAGTGAGGAGAGCACAGCTCTCCTGGGGCTCATCCTGCTGGTCCAGGGCTGTGTCCAGAGATGTTGGGGCAGTATTGGGGCTGGCCCCATGGCTGGAGCATCCCTGAGCTGAGACACTGGGCACTGGGAAGATTTTCCCGCACTTTGGGAATGCTGCACTGCAGGTCCTGCACTCTCTGGGGCCAAAGGCAAGGAATGGGAGCCCACACAGTGGCTCTTAAGTCTTGGCAGAGGTGACAGCCACCAGCCCCACACAGAGCAGCTGGCTGAAAATTCCTCCTTCCCACAGATTTCCTTAAGAAAAAGCATTTTCTGTGGAATAGGCTGCATTCCACATGCTGGTGCAACCAAGTCTGCGCATCAGGGCTGAAATGCCTTTTTCCTTCGCTTCTGGTGATGGAACTCCCGTTTTTCAGTCTGAAACACTATTCATTTCAAAACAATCTTTCAGATTTAAAAGCAATTCTAAAGCACCACAGTATATTTCAAAGGGATTGAAACCAGATGGAGCCCAAATTACTTGTTTTCTTTTTATGCCCCAGAATGCTGTTACAGAAAAAAAAATTCAATTGGGTTTTTGTCCCCAAAGCAGGGTGCGTGTTTTTTCTCGAAATTCCCAAAATTTATCATCGGAAAGTGTCTCTCTTTTCTGGCCAGCTTCAGCTTGTATGAGAGGATGGAAAATATCTGGAGGCAATGTCAAGGCATGCTGAGTTGCCATTTCCATGTTGGCTTTCCCTGGTGTGAACGAGTTTCCGCCTGTTTGTTCAGCTCTGGGAAATTTCCCTTTCAGCCCCAGACCCTTCCCAGCAGACACATCCTGAGGGTCTCTAGGTGACAGGGATGGAATCAGAGGAGGGTCTCATCTTGCCGAGCAAACCAGGGACAACATTCCAACACCTCCAGACCCCATGGGGCCCCGAGCAGATGACTGTTTTCCCCAGGCATGTGCTGGGGGGCTGCAGACTTCATCACAGCCTCAATAGCGGTGGCTTGGCTCCAGTGGTGGCGGTGGCAGGCTGGCTGGTGGTGTTCATCACATTCCTCTGCCGAGGCTTATTCATATTCAAATCTCCTGGGGGAAAGCAGGCAGGGTGCTGGGAGCTGCCTGGGAGAGGTTGGGGTTGAGACTGGGGTTGGGGATGGGATGTGTAGGAGAGGAGGTGGATCAGTGCTGGAGAAAACGGCAAGAAAAAAGGAAATGAGAGGGTTTCCAGGGAAATCTGAAGGTTTTTCTGCAGGGATTACAGTGCTTTAAGGCACAGATAAGGCTATGCTCTAAAGGGACACACACAGAGTCTACTGAATGTGCTGATATGACAACAGAGCACCCTGGCTCATCACTCCCCTTCCTCAGCCCTCTGGGTGCATGGTCAGACTCCCAGCAGTGCCTGGAACCACAGCTCTGGAGCCAGACAGAAAGCCTGGCAGGGAGGGACAGGACCAAGCTTGTCCAAGGCAGCCCAAGGGACGGAAATTACAGCTGCTGCTTTGAGCTGATGCAAAACCAATAGGCAGGGCTTCCTCTAGGCCCCTCACAGATGATTGCTGTCTGGATCAGTGTTTGAGCCACAGGAAGAAGTGAGGAGAAGCATCTCAGGTACCACCACCTCTGAATGGGAATGACACAGCCCAGGGCTGATTTTCACACTCCTTCTGCACTGCCGCCCCATGTCCTCATCCCACCTCCCAAATGGGTTCTCCCCTTACACCCCCCAGCTCCTCCTTACATCCTGGATGCCACCTGCTCTTGTCATCTGCCTCAGAGGTGCCTCCAGGCAGAACAAGCAGACCTGAGTCCCTGTGCCCCATGGAGACACTGGCAAGTCCTGGCAGGGGACAGACTGGGCAAGCACAGGCAGAGGCATGAGCTCCTGGATACAGAGGATGATTCCAGTCCCAGCCTGACCTTCCCAGGGAACACACAGCAGGCTCTCCAGGCTCATCCCTTTTTTCTGCTAACAGATTGAAACTGAGGACCAGGAGTTGGCAACCTTCTGTGGCAGGGAGACAACAGACACAGAGCAGGCTCCAGGACAGCAAGTGATCCTGTCCCCAGGGCCCTACATGGGGCTCACCTTCAGGTCTGACTTCTCCAACGAGGAACGCTTCACCGGCTTCGATGCCCATTACACTGCTGTGGGTAAGCAACATTTGAGCCTGCAGGGCCAGTTTGCTGGGGCAGGGAACCAGGTTTGCAGGGACCACATCCCAGGTCAGCCTTGGGCTCCCTGGCAAGAGGAGAACTTGTGTGCAGCCCTTGGGCCATGTGGGACCCATCACATGGGATAATGGATTTCTCGTTGTTGTGACAAATGTCACCACAAGGAGTGACAAGTGGAGAGCTGCAGGGTGACCTCCCTTCCTTGTTAACTCCATTCTAGATGTGGATGAGTGCCTGGAGAAAAGTGATGAGGAGCTGGCTTGTGACCACTACTGCCACAACTACATTGGCGGGTACTACTGCTCCTGCAGGTTCGGCTACATCCTCCACTCTGACAACAGGACCTGCAAAGGTACCACAGGCACAGCCCAGACACAGGGATGGACACACAGAGGGTCCCTGAGTAGGCATCACACCTACCAAGCACAGTCAAAATGGTCCTTTTTTGATGCCAGTAGGGATGAGGTGCCTCTTCCCCTACAAACCATTAGTCTGGGACTCCTTCTCCCTGTGGCTGTGCTCCTCAGTTAAGCCCTATACACCTCCTCAAGTCAGAGAAATTAAAAGGTTTAGTCCCTGCTCTGAATCTGCATCATGTAGGTTAGCTGGGACTAGCTCTCAGCCCAGGACTTCTGTGCCATGGGCATATTTGGAAGTTGGCTGTGTGAGATTTTCCTTGCATGGACACATATTTGGGATCTATGTACCCCTATTTGGAATCCATGGATCCACCCAACAGACACCACTCCACAGGGAGGATTCCTGAGTATGGTCAGGGTTGGGACATGACTGTCAGAGCCCTGATGGAGCCATGGCTGTGTTTCAGTGGAGTGCAGTGACAACCTCTACACCCAGAGGAGCGGGGTGATCACCAGCGCTGACTTCCCCAGCCCCTACCCCAAGAGCTCGGACTGCCTGTACCGGATTGAGCTGGAGGAGGGTTTCTTCATCACCCTCAACTTTGAGGACAGCTTTGATGTGGAAGACCATCCTGAGGTGACCTGTCCTTATGACCACATCAAGGTGAGCTGGGCTCTGCACACTCCTACTCTTGTACTCACCTTTTGTGTCCCCAGTGCTCTGGTGATGGGATCAACATCACCCCAGTGTAAACAGGGATGATGGAATCAGCAGGAGCCCTGTGCTTTATTGACCTCATGTCTCTTACTGCATCTGCTTGTGGCCCTTCTAGCCACAGTGACCCTCTTTCTGTCCATATCCCCCCAACACATGGTGCTTAAATCCCACTCCAGCCACACCCATTGGCCTCAGGAATCAAAGAGCCCCCTCAAATCACTCGCTCTTCTTTGCCTGGCAGATCAAAGCAGGACAAAAGGAGTTTGGACCTTTCTGTGGAGAAAAGTCTCCAGGACGCATTGAAACCCAAACCAACAGTGTGCAGATCCGCTTCCACAGTGACAACTCTGGAGAGAATAGGGGCTGGAAGTTGTCATACACAGCAATTGGTAACTCCTGCTGCTTTCTGCTGTTTGCTGGGCTTGGAAATGGGAAGGGTTTTATAAAGCCTGCAGGTGGACACCATGAGTTTGGTGGTCCATGATCCTGTCTCCAGAAAGGATCTGTTCCAGAAATCACAAGAGGAGAGGCATAAAATAACCCCTCCCTCCAAAGGGTTCTTTTTTTCCCCTATAACAACTGGGCTCTAAAACAAGACCATATTGCAAAGCAGAGCAATTTTGGGCAGGATAATTGCATAAGCTACTGTTATTAGCTCCCAGATTTGTAATGCTCAGAGCCAGAGAATTACAGACTGAAGGAAATACATGGAGCCTCCATGCCTTCTAAAAGCCTGACTGAGCCATACCAGTGTAGACTAAGAGTAAAAACAGGGCAAAGATGCTCAAATTCTGCTACATGGGCTGGGTGGAAGAGCTGGGACTTTACATTTGCTCCATTTATTCCTCTGTTTAGCTTCATTTGATTTTTATTCAAAGGAAACCCGTGCCCACTGGTGCAACCACCAATCAATGGGAAAATTGAGCCTTCTCAAGCCAAGTACACCTTCAAAGACCAGGTTGTCATCAGCTGCAACACTGGATACAAAGTGCTGAAGGTATGGATTGACAACATGGAGCTGGGAATATGGGTAGGAAGAAGAGGATACTTTCTCTCAAAGCCATTGCATCTCTGGGAGAGTGAACACAATCACACATCATCCTCACCACCTTCCTAGGGACAAGGAAAACACCTCCTTTGAGAGCCAACACCTTTACATTCCTTTCCAAAGAGGCAGACGAAAAGAGGAAGTAGCACTTCCCTGAGCCACCTTCTCAGCATCCCTCTGGAGCCAGCAAACTCATAGAATGTCAGGCTGGCACCTCTGCCAGAAAAAAAGTCAGCAAAAGCTCTGAGGCAGCTGCCAGGGCTCTGCCTGCCCCCCACCTCAGTGGGCATTGGCTCAGCAGCCCTGCAGAGGCCAGCCTCCATGACTGGGAGGTCCTCGGGGACTTGGGGACAGCCTCAGCGAGTCAAGGGGGGCAGGATTTTGGCAGACTCTCTCTGGGAACCAGCTGAGAACCACAGAGAGCGTGGCTGACTCATGGGGTGGCTGCCTTCCCTCCAGTAGCCCACTTTGACTTCCGACATGGACTTGAGTATTCCTCTGATCTCCTCCCAGTCCCATCCTTCATGCAGAGCTGCCTCTTTACCCATCTCATCATTTACAACAGGAATAAGTGACTCCAGTTCTCTGGCTTTCAGCATGCCACTGAGTTGCTGGCAACAAGAAAACTCCTCAAGTTTTTCACTATGATTTTATTGCAATTTTTAGCTTAAAAAACCCTCTTCCAGGGGATGCTGGATATAACTTGACTAAATCTCCAAGAAATTCCCTTTCAATTGAGAGATTTATTTCTTTGCCTTGAACATTGATAGGTTGTGTTTTGTTTTGTTTTGT
>VXBI01024168.1:0-12329 GCA_013397375.1 Toxostoma redivivum
CACACAACACAGCACAGGGAGTAACTCCAAAGCTTGTGGCTTTTTTTTTATTAAGGTAATCTCTCCTCTAAAGTTCTCAGCCACAGCAGCTGTTCCCCTCCCCTCATTTACAAAGGCCTGGAATGAGAGCAGTGTGATGTCAGTGGTATCTCAGCTAATGAGAGCATTTCTTTTTTACAGCGTGGAGAGCTGGACAGTACCTTTCCTTCTCAAAGACAGCAAAACTCCTTTTATCTAGAGAAGTGTCTCCTCATGCTAACAGACTGCAGTTTTGGAATGATTATGTCTTTAAATATTTCCTTGTAATTAACAGAAAGATTTCCAGTATGAGCTGTTGTGCTGTAAACTTATGCTGGTGTTTGTGAACAACTCTTTTCCTGAAGATGATTCTCCTCTCTTTTAACTGAAATAAATATAAATTAATCCATGGGTCACATCACCTCTGTCTGAGAGAGCTACTCCAGAATACACATTAATGCTACCTTCACTTTTACTCCCTAAAACTGATGGCTATAGGAGATGACTGAAGGCATGCAACAAAATCCCAGCAGGAGAGCACAGCCTCACTGAGGTCTTTGGTTTCAGAAAGCTAATGACTGTCCATTTATTCCCAGAATGGCTGATTAGGACCATCATTTAGAATTCAGTTCCAGAGCACAAAGAATGCAAGTATGAATACACTTTTTTCTTAATGAATCCTAGAAATTTTTTTAAATAGAGTACATTCTCACCTTTGCTCCCCCACAGCAAAAAATCACAAGTA
Organism: Toxostoma redivivum; assembly: GCA_013397375.1. Lineage (NCBI taxonomy): Eukaryota > Metazoa > Chordata > Aves > Passeriformes > Mimidae > Toxostoma > Toxostoma redivivum. Next base: position 764 of record VXBI01024168.1, read on the forward strand.
CCACATTCTGTATGACTCAGAGGTTTCCTTGAAAAAAAATTAAAATTTCAAAGAATGAATTTATTTTTAGCTTTGGTTGCACATACTTACAGCCTCGGTGTGAATGGGATGCACAGCAAAGAAGAGTGCCGTGACAAAAGCAAGTCGACAGTCCTTGAACACAGCTTTGTCACAAGTATACATCAGCACAAGAGTCACCAGACAGTGTAAAATTACATTCACTGCGTGGAAATAGAAGGGGTTCATGCCAGCCAGCAATATGTTCAACCTGTAAGGAATCAAAACAAAACCATTGCTAGACTTGAGAGATCTTTTAATAGCAAGACATCTTTCAAATACTTTAAATTATGCCTTTTGCTCCATTTGCAGTCATCTAATGCTAGTGCAATTAAACTAATTACTGAAAACTGCTCTAAACTTCTGGTTTATTTGATTAAAGAGAAACCATTCCCCCAATTTTTATATTATGTGATTGTGTTGGGCAACCTTCTTGACAGAGAAGGGAGAGTCCTGTGTCCTCCCAGCAGAGTTTATGGCAGTGAGACCACACCTGTCCTTCCTTAGCAGCAATCACCCTGGCCAATATGGCACTATTTCTCTGTTGGCACCTTCTGTGTTCTGTTGGCCACGTGGCACCTTTACAATATGGGTAGTTATTTTCTGCTCTAGAATACATGCTTTTGCCCAGAAACAGCCAAGACAAGGACTTAGTAAGGTGCTTGAGCATTTGCTTGGCATAACAGGGGCGTTTATTCCCATTTAACTTTCAAAATAGTGTCACACACTGAAGGTTAAGCCTTTATTTAAATACTTTACTGGCATAAAGAAGCTTGTCTAATAGCTTGCATCATTTTTATAAGGACAATGATGGCAAAGATAAGTTAGCTAACATCACCCTAGACTCAGTGAGACAATTAGGGTTCATTATTTGTGGCAATCATGGAAAATAATAAAATGTAACAAGATGTTATGACATTTGTTTGACAGCGTGTATTAACACATTCTTTTGGTCACTGTTTTTTACAGCCAGCTTGCTTAACAGCTGCTGACAAGCTTTGCCTTACATGCAGCTGAAGATAATTCTCTTAAGTACTAACAACATCTGTACATTTGGACAAATATATGTGTATCTATACAAATGTACACACATACATATGATGCCTAACTAGGGAAGACTCCATATATGAACAAGGAATCTGGAAAAATGTCCTTTAACTAAGGTTGAAGGACTTTTTTTTTAAACAAACAACAAGATAACCAGTGAAAAGAAGACTCAATCTAAATATTTACATGCAGTTATAAATATGCTATAGGGTCCATAATCCCTCCTGTTGTGACAGAGACTCCAGGTCTCTCATGACAAGCACAAGGCCACTGAGCTGTTGCTACTATAAAAAAAACCTTAGTTTTTTTTTGTGAAACAGGAGGTGTGAAGAGGTCTGTGAGAGCCAGACAATGTTTTTGTTTGTTTTTTTTAATAAATAACCCTCTACATTTCTTATTCATAAGCAAGGAAGTGCTAGCTGTCCTGGGTTGAATTTTCCAGGCCAATCCAGTTTTACCAGACCAAGAGTCTTACTTGTGCATTCCTCCTGCACTCCCACTGGAGTGTTTGTGGAGGCAACAGATGAAACCCAGAGAGCTTGTGAAAAAGTGAGATTTTGGCATGACTTGACCTTTCCCTTTGAAGTATGGGTTGATGCAGTTACATTTTGACAAGACATCAGTCTGTTTGACTCAAGAATACATGAAGAGTTGGAGGTTTTTCTTTTTTTATCCCATTTCTCCTGCAAGTCACTTCAGGGCAGCAACATCCATCACTTTCCCTTATTTCTACCAGCACTGAATGACAAACCACAACAAATGGCAGTAACAGACATCCAGCCAGAGCTTCAGCTGCAAACATGCTGCAGCAGTGGAACCCCCAGGCCACAATCTTGTTTTCAGCACGCTGAAGGGAGCAAGGGGCAGCACAGGGCCACCCTGCCCCTAAAGGAGCCACAGTTCACTCCAAGACACCTGCAGATGTGCACAATGACAGGGACCCTCTGCAGGAGACATTCTTTATAGAAATGATTCACTGCTGGCTGTAAATCAGCTGGAGCACAGTCCACTACTCCTCCTCAAATGCCTGAGTGTCATCTGGGAACCTGATTTCTGGAGAAAGCAGATGCAGGCAGGTGAGGACAAGTGCTCAGACTATCAGGTGACATGAATTCATGCACCAAAATGGGAGAGATTCTCATTTAGTTGGCCATGTTGTGAGAACCAATCACTAAACCCATGACATCTGATAATACTCTTGAAAAATCTATCATTAGTCTCCATGGATCATGCCTGATCACTTCCCATCCTGCAACACAGGTCTGCTGGCAGAACTTTATAGGCAAGGGATCTTCCTACCCCCACCAGGTCCCCTATCCCAAACATGGGGTGTGCCCTTCACACCCCTTCTTAGGGTGAACATCAAGTCAATGAGGCTTGTAAGCTGTGAGTTTTACTGGATGTAAATTATTGAGAACAGCTCTGTAAAAGCATCAGCCTTGCAGCTTGGCTGTTCCCCTGTGTGTTCTTTAAATAAATAAAAAACAGCAGAACAAAACACAAACATAATACCACCCTATTCAGGTAGCTCTTCCACTAAACAGCAAAATCAGACTGCAAGTATGTTTTAAATACCATCTTTGGTGGTCCATGAACACTAAACGCGGGTGTGTGCAGGTGCTATATTCACACCAGTGCTTTTTGCTGCTAAAGCTCTTTGTCATAAGAAATTAGGCCACATGGCAATGAAGGAAACATTCTTTCATCCTGAAACAATCCCAGCAGAATGATGTCGAAACATTAGCAGCAGTTAAATTTATTGTATGTCAAACGGGTGAGCAAATCTGGGTCTTCAAACAGCTCTAATCCAAGTCACAAGAACTTTGCAAAGCTCTCTAGCTCACACAGCCATGGGGGAAAAAAGGCAGCCTACTATGGAATTTGCTCCACTGCAGAGGAACCGTGGAGGAACTTCTGGGCAAGGGAGCCAAGAAGGGAATGAGTAAACAAAAAATTACTTCACCCCTCTTAATCTTTAATAGCCTAACAGAGAGAGTCAGTCTTGTTTACTAGGAGCGGCATGCAGCAATTATACACAGTAGACAGTTCAGCAAACAAAGGAAGTAAAACAGAGGTATGACTCTCAAAATAAAGGAAGAAGTGGTCTTTCTCCAACATAATGTTCATAAACAGAAGTTCTGACAAGCAAAAACTGTACTACACTGGAGGGAAGTGAGGGTGGTGTAGTCCTTGTATTTCCATACTTATACTGCCCCACAAATGGGGAAAATTGTATCGTGTAGTCATTTCTGCATGAAAATCATAACCTCTGTCTGAGCTAAAGAGAGGCTGCACTGAATTCAAGCCAAGACTCAACACTGTTTATGTGTCCATGGCTCGACATGCCACACCCAAAGCAGTGCACTGCCCATGCAGGAGTTAAACCAAAATAAGAAATCCCTTGATTTTATTAAGGCTGATGGATGTTTTCCAAGAACAATGGAATAGGCTTGCTTTGCCACCTGCAGCAGTTTTTCTACCATTTCTCCAGCATCTACTCTCAGAAGAGGAATTACACAACTTCACTCTCAGAAGAAGAGACTTCCACAGGCAGCAGCCGTTGAAGGTTCACTGAGTGAAGCCTGTACAACTCTCCAAAAGAAAGCAAATCATTCTATCTCTTAAAAGCAACCTCTATCAGTACCCTCAGGTGTCCTCCAAAGAAGTTATCAGGAACACATCAATTCTGGGTAAGCAATTCCCCACAGAGAGGGCCTGGAAATGGAGTGGGACTCCGTGGCTTCATCCTCACACACTCAGAATCAGAGGGGTCTATGCTGCAAGAGCACAGGCTCACAGACAAATTCCATACATACCCAGTTACAGGATATAATCACCAGCAACACTCTCCCCCTCTGCCCCAGCTCTAATATAGTGCTTTTCATTCACTTATACACATGAAGATTCATTCAACCTTTTTTCATGCCTCTTGTGGTTTAATAATATTGTAAACCATAATTGGAGAGTTTCTCTTTTTATAGACTTTGTTATTATCCCTGGGCAGCTCTTGTTTAGTTTAATCTGTTTTATTATTTTCAAAAGACTAACAATGAAACACAACATGTTATGAAATAGAAATGCACAGGATAATAATGGTAATTTGTTATAGCAAGTAACACTTACTGGAAAGTCTCAGAGCATCCCATACCTCATAAAACCCCTACAGTTTTTATATGGAAGGCACACACGCAGATTTATATAAATTAATTTAATACATAAGAATAGGTTAAGTTTCTTGTGAGGATCTTTTCCTGTTCAAAATGTGTGTTAAATATGGCAAACTTTATGCAAAGTAATACCCACTTTCAATGTATGGTGGAATCTCCTTATAAACTCCACAGATGCATGTACTTCGTTCCAGGAAAATGAGCATTTGCACTCCAAAAGAGGTGCAGCTGCATCAGTGACAATAATGGTTAAGGCTGTATGTGGAAACAGCTCAAAGATTAATGAAAAACCTGCAGCAGTAAACAGAAAATAAGGCCCTTTGCAGTAGTGTTCGTGAAATGGCCAGTTTCCACCACAAAGTGCAACAGTACTTTGTGGTGATTTGTGCTGATAATCTTTCCATAGTATAGTACAATGCCTAAGAATTAAATGGACAATAAGGCTTAAATGGTTTGGTCCTTGATTTGCTATAATGGCGATGGGTGAGAAGACAGAGGCCATACCAATTCCCAAGCTACAGCAATTGCCTCAGAGCACAGAAGTCATCGCTTACAAGAGCACCAGTTAAATGCAGGCATTCAGAGCAGGCTATTGCTTTCCAGGAGGGAAAAATCATAATTAGACCGGGAAGAAGCAGCACCTTGAAAGTGGCAAATGTGTCAGGGCAGAATTTTCTAGTGAATCCACAGAAAGTGTGGTTTGATGATCATTCCTGTATTAGAAATAACACGAGCACCATTCACAAGGCTTCAGGTTTGCCTTCACAAGCAGCCTTGGAAAACTCGAGAAGAAAAAAATCCAGATGATGGCAAGCAACAAAATGACAAACCAGGTGTCATTTTATCTAGATAGTGAACAAAATGCAGTTTGTCTTAAAAATTATTCTTAAGTAGCATCTCAGCAAGAGCTGAAGAAATGAACATCTCATGAAACTCTTCAGCAGCCATCCATCAATGTGGAGAGAGAAAAGGATAAGACGTGATCAAAAACCAAGCTAGGACAGTCATTCATCAAGAAAAGAAAGCAAAAGTAACCAAAATCTAATATAAAGTTATTAGTCCTAAAAACAGTATTTCAAACTGGATGTAACAGTTCTCCACCAAATTTGAAGTAAGTTTGAAATAAGCTGAAGACCACGAAGGAAATGCCATTCTTACTTACAAAGAAGCAAAGAAAAAGACAAAAAATAAAAGGTATAGTGAGTGAAAAGAGAACAGCCCTTTTTCTTTTCCCTTTCTTTAAGTCTGTGAGACAATAAAGAGAAAGCCCAGGAAAGCAGTCAGAAACAGAGCGAGGAAATGCAGAGAAATGCCTTTAGCTAACCAGCAGCAGCCAGAGTACTTTATTTTCATAGACTCTAAAGAGTATTGACAAGAATGCTCCTGTGGGTAAGAAGGCTGAGACTTTTAGGTAAAAGATGGCCAAAGAAAATTAATGGTGACACTGGTGCAAGAGGAACTGAAAGCCCGATGAGAGAAAAATCCCCAGGAATTGGTAGGTGTTAGAGACAAGTCACCACTGAAGCAAGAACAAAGATAAGTGTGATTGCACTCACCTCAGCCAAGTTGTTCAGGAGAATTAGAGATCTCCTGCCCTCATAGAAAAGCTTTAAATTCAACAGGCAAATTTTATTCAGGGCTGAGAAAATGTGAAGGCAGACTCCTATATACTTTGTACACATCTACTGGGCAAATCCTCACGTCCGGGCTTGGCTGCAAGCAGAATGAGAGCATGGACCCTCAGCCAGGTCTGCACCTCATCCATGGGAAGGGAGTCTCCCCTCACCCTCCACAGGAGTCCTGTTCTCCTTCCAGGGAGTGCAAGCAACCCCAGAGATACACAGCCCAAACTTATGATCATAAACATCAGACACCTGCTACAAAAATTACATTTGTGAGAGAGACTTTTTGTGCACCTGGCACTGGGGAAAAACCCTTAGCTTGAGGCACCATGCTTTGGAAAACACCTAAAATGGCAGCAAGGCATTCTGCCCAGAGTCAGAAGAAAAGCTTATGTGCTTAGAGACATGTCTGTATATTCCAGCTATAACACAACCAGCCTCACAAAAGCATCTGCTTTTCTTCACGAAGTCCACCTCATCCAGTGTGGCTACACCAGTACTACATCAATTTCTTGGCAGGTATGACAGTAGCAGTGTGGAGAGTGATTGCCACAGCATGAGTAGAAATAGTAGACTAAGCCGTACAAGAGAAATACTGACACAATCTTAAACATTGTGATGTACAGAGTGAAGAAAATACTTGTGAACTGTGTATTTAACCTGACACATTATAGCTCCACTATATTACCCTGCAATGTCAAGCTATAATATAGCACTAAATCAATAACAAAGAAAATGTAAGGTCTTTTTTTCTTCCCCAGGTTGTTTCGGCTCTCTTAAGCTCCCTGTCCTTGAAACTTATGCCACTGATACAGCTGAAAAAACAGAAAGATCAGCTGTAAACAACTAGATAGATCAGAAAGCTGACAGTGAGTTATAGAATCAGTTTTCTCTTTGGCAATGTACTTACATCTAACCCAAGCTCACATTCACTTAAGTGAGTGTGATCCAAAGCCACTGGAGCCTCACTTGAGGCTCTCGATGCCAACCCAGAATACTGAGCCACTGCTGAAGGTCCGCATTTGCTTCCCGGGGAGGTACACACCCAAGCCATCATTGGCTAGCAGCCTTGGTGGGCAGACCCGGAAGGTTAACCATTCTGCAGTCAGCACCTGAGCACAGCCCAGACTACTTAATTTATGTTGTTCCCCATTTTTTTTTCCAGCTAGAGTACTAGTAGGATGGCTCTCTGCACAAATTGTGTGTCAATGGCTTTTCTGGTGGGAGAGCTGCTTTCCCTTTTGCAGCTTATTCCCCCTCAGCTCCTCTCCTCCCAGGCCACCACCAGCAGCTGGAGTGGAGACTAACATCCTTCCCACAGATCCAAGCATATTCTCAGTGAGCAGTCACTCCCAACTCCTTTGAGGAGGACCAGGTATCTATCTCCTGTGCTTCCCTGCCATGCCATCCTCCCAAGTTTTTCTCATGGCCACACATCCTAGACCTGTCACCACCTTTTCCTTCTGTCCCTGGTGAGCTGTTCCTTGAGGCATCCCTCACCAGCACCTGCCTTGGCAACACCAACGAGGCTGAGCACACGGGGCCTTCAGTTCTCAGCCACCTGCAAACCAGGAGGTTCATATCTGATAAAATGTCTTTAAATCATGGCATACAGGAGATTTGAAAGGCTTCATTCTCATAATTTTCTATCACTGCATACCTTCATTGTGCTGCTGATTACACCAAAATCTTCATCACCTGTTCATTTCTGGGTTGAAGAATCTATCTAAATGGGGATTTGGCAGACAGAAAGAGGAGAGAGGGAGACAGCATTGAGGATCGTACCTTCTGCTTCAGCAGCTGAGAAACATTTCTAAAAAACCACTGGAAACAAGGAGTAACTGAAGTGCTACTGAGGGAATAAATGATTCAGTGAACTTCTGTTAGTGGAGGCAAGGTGTAAGACAGAAAGCACCCACTTTAAATATAAAATCTTGACTGAATTACAGAACTGGCTGTTCTCTTTTCCCCCTTTTTTTTCTACCTTTCATCTTAACATTTTATAAGGAAGATACCAAAAATAGTATCTTCTGAGTCCAAAAAAATTGCCTTCTTTAGAAAGAAGTATATTGGATCACTTCTTAGAGAAGAAAACACCTGCAGGTAAGTACCTCTAAATGACAGCAGCTAGAGAAGAGAGCATGAAGTAAGCTTTTCTGAAGGACAAAGCAAAACCACTGCCTACCATCTCAACTCCCAAGCAGATGATGAGTTGTGCTAGACCTGTCACCTAACAGCTACCCATGTGTAAGAGGAATGCTTCTGAACCAACTCATTCAACATTCCTTTATTTTATAGAAGTCAAGAGAAAAGTTAAGAGAAGTTCAAAGACACAAAGCAAACATCATTTAATTCAACAGTCCATATGGAAGCTTTTTTTCCCCTTCTGATGTTAACCCACACAAAACAGTGGAGCAATTCTGTGAACATTTTAAGTTTTGCTTAATGGTTCCAGTGGGCCACTCTTTTTTTCCTCTGATCATTCATACTGTCAGATCCAGTGTGAATAATGTCAAATACTTGAGCTCTTCTCACTGTTTGGCTCCAGAGCATTAGTCTATTGAAATGAGGACTGTCACTTATGATTTTCAATTCATCAGGGACACTGAACTACTGTTACACAATTTCAGCAATGTCTGCTTCAGATTTTTCTGACAGCTGGGTGATAAATTTTTTAATTGAGATCATTTCAGGAATATGTAGCTTATATGTAGGATATTTTCAGCCTAATGAAAAGTCCACAGGGCATTTTGAGTCCTGCCTCTCACTTTCACAGTCACAAAAGGCAGAAAAGAGACTAAGTTTCAGTAGATAGATAAATCTGTAGATGTAAATTTCAGCTCACCCTTCACATCTGTTTGATACAGGCAGTTTAGAGATCTCCCAAATTCTTTAATGTTAATACAGCAAGATGTGAAACAAGGCTTTACAGATGAAAGTTTCATGCAAGAGATGTAGAACCACTAGGCTGATATAAACATTCATGCTGCTATTGAAATGCCTTGGATTGACCAAATTAGCACAACAATAAGATAACTTAAATAAAACAAGCAAATCTACAAACAATAGCTACCATAACATTTGGTCCTCTCTTCCCTCTTTACACACATCACATGGTTTTCTCAAGTATCCTAAATGGGTGGAGTAAATTCTAACAGAAGTATTAGCAACATTCATTTCCATTCTGTTACCTATCAGTTTCTGCTAAGCTTTTTACCTGAATCAGGGTGAATCCTTTTTTTCCTTCTGCAGGAAGACAGAGAGCAACTAGCAACCTCCTGCTGGGCAAGGCAGGGGCAGATGGTTCAGGCAGGCAGAGCACGGCTCAGCCACAGGTTCAGTCCCACTTGGCAAAAGCTGCCCGAGGATTCTTTGGAAGCACTGGGTTTGGAGGATTCACTCCACCCAGTTCTTAACATCTTCCTCTGACACCCTACTGGTAGAAATGAAATGGGAAGAATGTGGAAACTGGAAGGATAATTGGGACACAGTGGATATAATCTCCCTCTGAAGCCAGGGAAGATAAACGATTCCTTCCCTATTTTCAATGCAATGCCAATTGGTGAACAAATGACTCTGCCTTTGACCCAATGTCTTGTTCGTATGGTTATTATAAACATAGAGGATGAAATCTTGTTCACAAAATTAGTGTCACTTCCCTTCCAGAAAGGACTAGGCAGAGACAGCACTTCATCCCTTTTTTGACGCACACCCCTTTAAATTGCAAAGGCGAAACCAGTTCAAATATATACAAATGGGAACTAGAACATTTATTTTCAATTTTGTTATTAAAGTTTAAGTTTCTTTTGCTAATTAGTATCACAATCTCAATCCTGCAACCTGATCGAGGATTCTACGTCCAGCACTCCAATGCTAATATTGCATGCAACGAGGTCAGTGGTGATACACACAGGTTCACTCCGCTCTCCAATTACCCCCAGAAGTATTGCTGGAGGAATGGATTAATTACACACATCCTCAAACTACAAGAGTTTGGTTGGACACATGATGGAGAAGACAGCTGTGCCTGCAACTACTTACTCCCACCTCACTGTTTACAGAAGTTGCTGAGATGCCCTTCAAGGAGAAGGTACAAAACCTGTTCTAAAAAATCCAGTTGAGAAGGGCCTGTGCTATTCACCTTTCCTTTATGAGGAGCATGCTAGCCTGTGCCCACACAGCCAATACTGACGGCTCTTGACTCCAAGTCCACCTTTACAACCAAAGAACAACAAGTGCTATGTGTGAGTACCAAAGGGATGTCTCATTTCCCAAAACTGCTCGTTTCAGATAATCACTCAATTTCCATATATTCATGAAATTCTACTTATATATCCGGTGTGCTAACAAGTTACTCAATCAGCAGAGAGAACAAGGAACCGGTAACATATCTCTCTGGCAGACTTTCCAATGCCCATACCCTTTATTCCCAAAGCCTGCTGTAGTTTGTAATAAGCATCTACCGATCACAGACCACTAGACATCATTCAGCCACACCACCAGCTCTTCAGCACAGCTCTCTGCAAACACATGTATCATTTCTAAATGCTAAAATGTGCTAAATATTCATCATCATTAATGTTCCATCAGAATAAATTAAACAGAGAACAAGCCAATGGAAAGAATGACAAACTGTATGGATTGTAACTGAGCTGATTAGCCACAAATTCTTCTCCTGGGGGAGAGAGGCCAGTGAAGGTTTTCTTTCTAGGATTAGCGAAGGTAGCTGTCACTTTATTGCTGCTCAACTTCCCTTTAATCCTGTAAAACCGAAACTCCTTCTCAACAACTCTGCCCGGTACACAGTGAAGGAACATCTGAAGCAGGGAGGCTGCAACTCCGTGACTGACACGGCAGGCTGGCAGCTGCCGAGAGGGATGCACGGAACGGCGCGGTACCCGCGGGACTGACCCCTCCACTTAGCGCTAAGAACAAAGGTACGGGTGACTACGGGTCTGTTTCAAAACACAACGCGGTAAGTTTCTGGCACTATCACTCAGCTGCGGAGAAAAGGTACTCGAGATAAAGCACAGGATGAACTCACGGGGAATTCACGTAAGCACTTTCCCCAGTCGAAACCTCTTTCCGAAACGCTCCGTTTACTGTTTTATCCCTCCTGCAGCCCGGGGAAGAAGCGCCACCTGCTCCCAAACGGCCAGGAAAGAGGGGCATTCGCCGGGAGAGCGGCGGACTCCTCCGGAGCGTAGCCTCATCGCTTCCCTTCTCCAGCAAACTTGCCCCGGGCCGGGCAGCGGGACCGCGCCGGTGGCTGAGCCTCCGCCCGCCCCCGGGCGCACCCCGTCCCGCACAGCTCCGGGCAGAAATGCTGAATCACGGAGCCGGGGGCGCGGGACCGGGACTCCCCCTGAACCCACGGGGGCCGGCCGCCCGGACACGGAGCTGGGAGCGGGTCCGTGCGGAGGGGGAGCCGCCCGCCCGCCCCGCCGCGGTGCCGACACTCACTTGAAGGTGAGGACGCAGAGAGGCCGGTAGGACTTGTGGCTGGTGTTCTCGGCCATGCGCTTGCCCCAAAAGTCGTTGGCGAAGGCGGCGGACACGGGGGCGGCCGCCCGCACGTCGGGGTTGTTCACGATGGCCCAGACATCGTCGTGCACGAACTCGCCCCGCAGGGAGTTGCCGTAGCAGAGGGCGCACAGCCCCGCCAGCACCGCC
>VXBI01024169.1:0-11601 GCA_013397375.1 Toxostoma redivivum
TGCCTTGAGAAGGCAAGAGCACAAGCCAGAAATGCTTGAAGATGAGACAATTCCAAAGCTAAGGTCAATCACACAGCACAGCCACCATGTGGCAGACACTTCAGCAGTGATACCAAAGATGTGGCTGACAAGTGCTGGGATCTCCAGGGTCCTCAGCTTGCAGCCCCACTCATGGGATCAAACCAGCTCCCATCTGCTAGCACACACCAAGCAGCCAGCAAAGTCAAGGGTAACATTGCCAAGTAATGCTGCCTGACTGCCACTGATGGGACTGACAGCAAAGGGAACTATGTTTAGGTTCTGGTCCATGGCACCCATCTTCCTGTAGACCCCCCTGGTGGCAGAATGGAGTCAGGAGCCCTGAGCAGTTATATATAGGAGCAAGCTGGTGACAGTTTAAACTTAGATGACTTGTGACATTTAGTACAACCACCAGAGTGAAAAAGGGTTATTTAATGAATAAATCTGAATACAGTGTAAAGCTCCTGAGGTTCCCAGTCTCCTGACCCTGGGTCCCCAACTGTATGGCACTGATGAAAAGTTTGTGCTGGGACCAGCAAGTGACCATGAGGAAACTCACTGCAGCAGAAGGAAAGCATCAGAGTAGCTGAAATCTGTCCCTGAACAGCATCTCTTGCAATTTCTATGCCAGTGAACCTAGTTCATCCCCTCCTACAGGAGGGAAAAAGGCTCAGGATTAAAATAAAAGCAGATATACGCCCCCAACAAGGCAAACAGGATTCTTTCTGCAGACTGACTACTTCCTGGAGCCCAGATGCAGCACCAGGAGGGAGAAAGGTGAAGAGGATGCCCAGCAGGGGGGACAGATGAGATGCTCAGTGGCAGATGGCAGAGCCAGACTGTCACACACACCTCAGCTGGGGGGTTTGGAGGTGACCGAGCAGATAGGCTGGTCACTGGGTGCTCAGGCCAACCACAGCTACAAGTCTCCTATTCCTCCTTGCCAAGGTGACCTTGCACTCTCTCAGCAAAAAATTGAAAGTTTCTCATGGCCACTTATTTATTAAAGTGTCCCTTTGTTTTTCTGTTTCCACAAGAACAGCACTGGATCAGCATCTCCAACTTGACACCCTCCTAACTGCCAAGAGCAACATAAACAACCCCCTGCTCCATCCCCAGGACTCGTGGCTCCCCAAGATGGGATAATTTTGCCATTTTTTCCAATGATGCTCATTTGCTTGGGGTTTTATTCCTTGCAGCAGGACTCAACTCCCTGCACAGATCAGGGCTCCTCTACTTTAAGAGGATGACAGACAAGGGATAGAGAAGAAATTGAGTAAACTGGGAATTACTTCCCAGAGAATGAAACAATACAAGGTGCAGCTGAAGTGCATCCTTTGCCTCAAAAGATATTCTGGCAATTCAAGGTCTGAAAGAAGAACAGAGGCATCTGACTAAGCCCTTCTTATGGCAGTGAAACATGCTGTGTTCTGTCCCAGGAATCCCCTCTGGCACCCACGTCCAGGGCTGGAGAAGGTGCTGCCAAAGTATGGGATGCCCTGGACTGCCCTGCAGTAATAAGGGGAAGGAAGTTTCACATTGGTGCTGGCAACCTTCCAGTAACACAGGATGGGCACAGCTCATTACCTCTGCAATAACAAATAAGCGAGGCACAGCTTCTTAGGGCAATCCTAACAAATAAAAACAAATAACAAATAAAGGATACAAGGCAGTGAGGATTCAGTCAGAAAAACAGTACAGGGTGTTCAGTCTCCAGGACTCACCATGGAATGTTTGCAGCAGCTCAGACTGCTCACATGGTCAACAGCTTTACCCTCTTGAAATCACCTTATCCCTCCTCTCCCTGCAAGCTGCTAGCAAGCCAGAGTGAGCTGGGGACTACTGTGGAGCCCTTTCAGCAAGTATAGATGGGAGCCACAGGAGCCCTGTGCTCTTGCAGACAACTGATGTACACTATAAGCTGCCCAGATCCCAACCTGAGTCCAGTGCTTTCTGCAGGGCTGAAAAAGCACCCAGAACTGATCTCCTCCACTCTCCTGACATGCATGCGTTCCCCCTCAAGTGGGAACATACACTTGGGATGTCATACAACAATGGACAGAAGTGATGGGAATCCTTCATCTGTGACTCAGCAGTGGTGTCTAGTTTGGGTCTTTATATCCCAGTGATAACTCCATGGATGCCTTGAAGGGATCCCTTTCCTCCATCCTCTTATATTTTTATAGCCTAATTTCTCTCAACAACAAGGCTGACGCAACCCCTTCTTCTAAGAAGCCAATTTTGACAAAGTGAAGGGCAGAGGTCTCTGACAGAAACTCCTCACAAGCTCTGGGCAGTGGTAAGGGGCCTTCCCAGTGCCAAGAGGAGAGGGAAAGGCAGAGCTGGGGCATGCAGCACCTATGCAGCCCCTCCCTTCTCTTCCTGGCTGGCCCATCCACCTGCAGTTGCCCGCTTCTGCCAGACCAGACACTCACATCAGCATCTTCCAGAGCTCCTGCACCCACCTGCCCATTGTCATCCACCAGCTCATCCACTAACCTCTGTCTGCCCCCAGGCTGGCTCATGGCAGGCAGCATTTGGCACTGCTGCGCCCCCATGCCTGAGGAGATGCTGGCAGGAGCAACGCCCAGTTTCCCCAGATGAGCCCCTACTTATGTCGAAGATTAACAGTTCCTCCTCCCTCACTGTCAGGCTCTAGCCTACCACACAGCCCCTTCCCACTCACTCCCATCTGTCTGCCAGCCTGGTGGCCACCTGCAGAGGTAGAGCTGCCTCTCTGGGGGCACAAGGCATGGGCAAAGCACACTGCATCCCTGTGGGCTTAGGGCATGGGCAGGAAGGCCCTGCTCATGGTGTCTCCAGATGAGGGACAACGGGAAGCAGGAGGTGGGTGGCTTGCACAGCTCCATTCCTTCTCCCCACACCTCAGGAGGGGAGGATCACCTCCCAGTAGAGGTCCCAAGCTTACTGGCACAGAAAAATGACACAAAAGAATGACATTGCTAGCCAAGCTGAGAACGCCTGACTAGCTTGGAGGTGGCACATGGGCTGTAGCCACTTCAAAAGGATGTTAACCCTACAGCCAAGGCAGGAGACTGAACTCAGCTCACAGCCACCCAATGGCTTCATGTCTAGTCTGATCCACTGTTGGGCAGAGAAAGAAGGGAAAACATCGGGAAAGGCTCTTGACCCAGGCCAGGCCAAAAGGACTGTGCTGTTGATGTCTTAATCCATGAGCCCTGGGAGGCAGAAAATACCCACAGCAGAGCATGGGCTGTCCTATGCCCTGGGCTGAGGCACAGCGTCTTCTCCCCACTCCAGACTAGCCAGAGGAAGCTCCCTAACAGGATCCATTTCCAGCTGTTCCCTGCAGAAGGGAAGGAGAGTAGCAAAATACCAGGCACTGTTTCTGGGAAGCCACAAATTGCTCCTGTCTGGCTGCCTGCTGTTTGTCCTTAAGAGATATCACCCAGAGCAGACTAAACATCATCCTGCCCCGCATCAAAACCCAGCCTGGTGCTCCTGGGCTTCAGATGCTCTGGACCCATGTGAGGTCTCAATAAGGGAGCAGAGTGTGTGGAACACTGCATCCCTGCCTGCTGACATTACAGAGTGGAGCACGAAACTTTTTCCAAATGGCTGGGAGGCTCAAATTTTTTGTAACACATTTTCATTGGTTTCTGGCAGAAAGAATCTATTGACCACTGTTCCTAATGAACAGTGCTCACTACAGCCACAGCCCACTGCTAGAGGACTTGCTGTCCTGTCCAACACCACCCCCAAAAGCCACATGCACTTAAGAAGTACATGTACAACCACAGCACAACCCTGCTAAACAGCCCTCTTGATGATTATCATGATCATTATTATTTACAGCATAGGCACTCACATAATACACCATTTAAACAGCAAGGTGTTGGAGAAAGACTTAGTGGGGATCTCAGTTAAACCTATAGCACAGGAACAACACAAATGTCACTCATGGAGACTTAGAGAATTTTCCCAGTCCTTCCTCTGCCCCAAACTCAGCCATCTCTGTTCAGAGGTGCTCATTGCATATGGGGATTATACAGGAATTCCGTTCTTAGGTACCTGGCTGGTAAAACCCTGAGTATTTTCCCCAGCTGTCTTTCCCATTTGTTACCACTCCAGAGGAGGGGACATACTGGATCTACACCAAAACTTCCTGGTACGGGCAGGCAAATTCCTCCCTGACCTGGACTTGTACCTGTGGCCATGATGGGAAAATAAAAATTCCTCCTTCCTGGTCAGCACATAGAGACAGCCACTGTGTTTGCATTCTCCAGATGCAGACAGGGAAGGGATGCAAAGAGAGGAGAATCATTTCATCTCGCACCCTTTGGCAGCTGGAGAGTACAACTGAGCAAAAGCATTCCTGAGCTCCCCAGAGGCCACCAGACTCAGCGCAGGCAGAAGCCCAGGAGCTTTCACCCGCCTAATGAAGAACAGCTCTCTTACACTCCATCCTAGGCACAGCCCCCAGCGTGGTGCTGACCGGCCCCCAGCCCTGCTGGGGTGGTCAGTGGAGCGGCCCAGGCGCTGTGCCTGGGCTGGGGTCACTGCTGAGACCACCGCCCTGGTGAGGTCAGGCAGTGAGCTCAGGCAGCCGCCCAGCCCGAGGCCATCTGGCACCAGAGCTGCGGATGGAGGCTCCAGCCAGTCCCTCCACTAGCCCAGGGTGTTGTCTGCCGGAGAGCCAGCTGCAGTGTGCCTTGGACTTTGAACGAACTTTTGTGCTTTGGTGGGGTCTTGGCATCAGGCCGGTGCAGTCTGTATGGTGGGGACTGGCAAGGGAGCATGCTGGTAATGCTTGTAGGGAATGAGAGGCTCCAAGGAGACACCACACACCAAGAAGGACAGAATAACAGCAGCCCTGCTGGGACTGCCACCCCAACTCCCACAGGTCTCAGCAACGTGCAACAGACACTTAAACAAATCTATGTCACATGACACCTGAATGCTAACACTGAGGTGTTCTGGATGGCCAAACTCCATGTGTAAGTCATTGCAGAGATGCTGCACCCTCCAAATTATGACCAGCCCCATCATTTGGCTTGGGTGATGATTTTAGGGTGGAGTGAAAGTCCAGTCTCCTCTCCTGTGACTCCAATGATCACACTTAGGCCTCCAAAGGTCTAAAATTAACAAAGGTAACTTCCACCACCACTTCAGTCTTGGGCCCCTTGCAACCTGTGATGTAGTTCCTATGTCCAAGCTGTTTTGTGGACACAGGAGCAGTAGTAAGAAAACACAGGACCTATTTCCTTCCCTGGGAATTAGGAACTTCAACAGCTGCCAAAGGCAGCAAAACACTGTTGTGATTTGTAGAGTGTGGAAGGAAGTATTATAGCAGTCAAAGCACTGTGAAGTGCTCCCAGAAACACCTATTCTGCCCCACCACACCCAGTCACCTACCAAAGACAGATGATCAGAATCCAATCAGTCCATGGCTCAAAAGCCGCACAAGCTTTTGGAAGAGGGGCTCCAGGGTACTCCGGTATCTTATACCCCTGTGACAACATGGTGGAAGTTGATGAGATCTCACTCCCTTGCTCCACTGAGACACCTTTTAAGGGAGGGATATGGATCAGTAAGGCCAAGCTCAGAGAAGAGACAGAAAAGCATCCAGGGGGTTGGCTTGGAAGGCTAGGACTTATCTCCATTTTATTAAGCCAAGAGCCAAGGAGGATGCTTGGGAACAGCTCAGGAATACCTGAAGAGCTGCAGAGAACAGGCACTGATGGCAGAGATGTGCTATTCTGTGGCCTTTTGTTTTTTTTAAGTTATTGTTTGGGCTTTGCTGAACTAGCCTGGAAGACCAGCCCGTTCTCAGGTGATTAATGTCTCCTCAGCAGAAACCTGCGGATGCAGATTCTGCTGTATCAGCCAGGGCTCACCTGCAGAGCGTGAATATCAGGTGCTTGGGCTGCCCCCAGGTTCACACAGGATTCATGGGAAAGGGAGATCATCGTCCTGATGACCTCGGCGTCCTCATACAGAGCTGGATGGGGGAGAAATGCAGCTCAGCATGTGGGAAAGGAGCTCCCAAGGGAACCAGCTCAGGTTTGGTCTGCTCTGGAAGTGCAGGACCTATCTGTAGGAGTGGATCTCTGGGTCAGCACAACTTGCAGTGCCAGCAAATGCCATGGAGGTGGGAGAGGTACAGCTATGGGAACTGGAAGCTTAAGGAAGTATGTGCCAGATGGTACTTTCCTGAGCTGCCCTTCCTTACTGCAGTCACAAAATAAAACTGCGAGAGCAGCACAGCAGAGCAAGGAGAAAAGCAGGTTTGGATATGGAGAGCTTCATGATGGAAGATTCTTCTCTACACATTGCTAGCTGTTAGTTCGGCAGTCTCCAAGCACCTGTGCTGTGCTGGAAGAGCCAGGGTTGGGTGCCAGCTGATGGTCTAGGCTGGTGCTGCCTTGAGATGTAAAAATAAAGACTGTGGCTGAACAGAAGGTGTTGTCTTTGTCTCTGTCCAATGACTTCCCAAATTTGTTTACAATCAGTTCCCCATGCAGGTGTGGGAGTCTGCAATGCACATACAAGACACACCAAGACCAGGTGAGGGTCTGAGCCAACAGGCAGCATAGCCAGAGACTCTGGGTTCTCATGACAATGATTTCTGTCCAAGAGAGAAACCAAAATGTCTAACCAGTAAAAGAACTGGGAAACTTTCCAGAGTTTCACCCTCTGGTAAGATGATGAACTAATGTCCATCCATTTCAATTAAATGATGCTGATGTGCACCATCTTGCAAAATTGCAGGCACTCTGTTGCTAGATAGCTGCTTATATCAGCCTGACATTTCCTGAACAAAGTCATCTTCCAGAGAACTGAACTGGCAAGTGGAGGGGAAGGAAGTACTGCAGGACTAGATTTATATCAAGAAGCTCCTGTTGCTGATGCACTGATGATAGGAAGATAAAACATATTTCCTTCACATCATCTGGAGACTGCAGATGTTCCCCATTTCATATGCTGAAACTGCAGAAGAAGCTGAGAGCTGAATTATGACCCACAGAAATCTAAATAAATCATCTTTCAATATCAGAGTGACCAAGACATATTCTTCCTTCCCAGAAAGGATGAAGTAATTCAGCCTTTCTTAGTCTCGTATGTTTTCCAATAAATCCACCCTAGTGGCAGATTTCACTGGTTGCAATAAAGGAGGCAAAACCCATACCAAGCTGCCAAGAAACTAAGAGCAGAAGAAATTAAAAAAGGAAAACTCAGAAAAGACTGCATGACAGTCTCTGCCTAGCTGACACTAAGGGTGAGGAAAATCTGGATTAGCTCCTGAAATTGAATTGTTTACCAGCAGTTTCTCCATGGGGTTTATTTGTGACAAAAAGATGAGAACACACATGCTTTAAGGTTTTCTGAATGAAAACAAAAGGTTGTTTGATCATCTGGCCACCAGAGATGACTTGGAAAAAATCTTCTTGTGCCCACAGAAATGAAGGAGGTGTGATGGGTTGGAACCCTAAAGTGTCTATCAACTGTCTGACAATCATTATTGCATGAAAAAGAAGCAGACAGGGGGACTTTTTGGATACAGGTAGCTCAACCTCAGCAGTGGAGGAAGTGTAACTAGTGAGAAGGAGTTTTCTAAATGGGGCTTGTCTTTAAAACTCAGATGAAGAGTGGTATCAATATACATGAGACATGAAGAAACCTGGACTTAAAAGCAGGTGCTACCAGGATGCTGGTGCTGTTTTGGTTTCTGAAACCCAAGTATTACAAATCATAGTAGAGTCAGGTGCTAAGAAGGCCTTAGAAGCTGACCCATAACCAAAGGAGTGCTGCTGGTGGCTATTAAGAGCTGGAATGTCAGTGTGGATACTGTAGCTTTTTACCTTAGGAACACTATGAAATTAAAAGAAAAATCGTATATTAAAGGACAGGAACCTGAGAAAAGGATGTCCTACCAAAAATGCAGACACTACAGGTTATGCAGACACTAAGCTCTCTGGCCTGTTTATGGATGAAGGTGGCTTTTGCCTTTTGGACAAGGTTTTTAATCTGATTTTGTTTCATGTTGAGCAGAAGTTTCAGTAACTACCCTACTGGAACTGAATCCAGGAAACATTCCTGCCAGGAGTTGGTGGTCTCCATCCCAAGACCTGTCCCCACAGATGGCTATTGAGAGTCTCTGTTGGCCTCAACAGCAGTCAGGAAATGCAAGAGCCAAGAAAGCCAAACCCCTTGCTCACCACAAAGAGAGAGGAAAAGGCCCATCAAGGTGGAGTGTGGAAATGCACCTGTGCCAGATGTTGGACAAGAACTGTTACAACACCACAAGTATTTCAGGCATCCAGCTGTGATTGCAAACTCCAGCCTAGCCTGGATTAACTTCTAGGCCTTCAGTCTCACTTTCACAGTTTTGCTTTAAACCAGATGTAAAAGCTGTGTGAGATCATCCATTGCTCATCTCTGTGTCAGCACCAGATGACAAATCATCATATGTACTGTCCATTCTGACTATTATCACCTCTGAGCAACGAAATTTCCAACCTCTGCCTTCAGGACTCCTTTCTTAATGGCTCCTTCTCTCAGAAAGCCTTTGCCTGCATGGCCTAGATGTTATTTAATCTCTCAGTCCACCTAAGTAGGATCACAAAAAAGTGATCACATTCACACTTAGACAATATCAATAAGGAGAAATTTGCCCCAGCTTGATCATAACGGATGACTCTTGCCTCTGTCAGCCAGTTTCCACCCTGTACCACTGCATACATTAGCAACTTCTTTTGGTCCAAAACAATGCAAAGATGCTTTTGAATTTTAAAAAATCCCCATGGATCTCTTGATGGACAAAAGGGCACATAGGTCTATTTTGGGGTCTGAAATTCCATGAAAGACAACTGATCACCCCTTGCCACATGTCTGGAGCCTTTCTGGAATGATAAAATCCTCGCTGCACTTTGTTTCCCCTGCAACCTCAGGCCCTGCTGCTTTTGCAAAACCAAGTAACTGGCCACTGAAATGGTTATAAAATGATGCAGTAAAATTTCACACACATCTACTATTTTATCAGGAAAGAAGTACGCACAAGTAACAGCAATGACTGTATGTCACTTTGTACTTAGATAAAATACCTGAAGACATATATGTAGCTGTGGCAGCAGCATAACTGACAGCTGGACAGGTATAAGACATGCAATTCTTCCCTAGAAAACTCTTCTTCTTTTCCAGCATCTCCTTTAAATTAGGAAGTGAAAGCCAGGTTCCATAGTTTTTACTGGTTTATTTAATTACAGATTTAATTACAGATTTTCATCATTAGTCTAACACATAACATCTGATTTCTTAAGCATGAATAATAAATGGCTCTGTTGATTTAATTGTCCTCTGATGAATCCCATCTGTATTTGGAAAAATAAAATATTTCTACTGTTTTTCTACAAAAAAGAATTATGCATCTTGGCCAACTTTGCCCCCAAAGTTACCTTTAAGAAACATTCCTTCTTCTGTTTAGCTAGGCAATCATTTCCCTAAGTATCTGTCAGGATTATTTTCTTGCCCTTAAATAGCAACCAGACAAGTCATCTCCATCAACATAACAATTATCTCCATCATCAAGCCAGCTGTGTCCATCCAACAAGCAAATAAACCAAACTGCAACAACAGCCCCCGAGGCTCAAAATTGCAAAGAGTTCTCCAACTCTACCAGAGCCAGCCTTTGCTTTGGCCCCACAGTCCTTCGAGGATGGAGGCAGCTGGTTCCCATTGAGGGGAGAGGTGCCCAAAAGCCTTTAATTCTCTGGCCCTAGAGGAAAAGTGATCAGCATCCTGCAGGATCAAAGCCTGCCAGGCTAACAGGGAACAGTGTGCCAGTTTGCTGTGGGAGATACTGACCCCCCATTCCCACGTTCTGCATGGAAGAGACAGTACCACTGGGGTGGAGTTACAATAAAAAACGATGGGAATATCAGAGGGGTCTGGAGAAAAGGGCAATAGCGAAGCAAAGCCTTGTGCATGCACACACAAGAAATGCCTACTGACTTCACAAGAATAAATTTAAAATGTCTCCTCAAAGTTTAATCTGTTGACCAGAGTCTCTCTCTCACACTTGTCCTGGAATCATCACTGACAGAAGACTTACCAAAACATGCTGAGAAACGGATTCCTTGAGAGCAAATTTGCTCACATCAAATCACTGAGAGCCCCAAATTTCTGCAAACACATTATGCTGGCTCCTGCTGGGACTAACTTCAAGCAGTGGATTGACATGAACACTAAGGGGTCCCCTCAGATCACCAGCATCAAAGAGCCACCTCAAAAACAACATCTTGCTGAGAGTTGCCTTGGATACACAGCTGAAGGAACACAGTGTCTTGTGGGGGTTGAGTGGTGAGGGGATGGAAGATGTCACCAGATATGACAGGACCCTTCCAGGATGACTTGAGGCATGAATCATGCACTGTGCCCAGTGATCTTAAATGGGCAGCCCTGAGATGCAGGAGTGCTGGCACTACTGCTGCCCCACTCCATGTCCTTGCCCTTTGTATCACCCTGGGGAGACCCAGTGTGGAGGCTCATGTTCACTGGACCCAGTGGGCCAGGTCTTAGGGGATTCCAGCATGGGGGGTCAGGTATCCCTCTCCTTCTCACCATCATAGCCTCCTCATGCTTTTGCTATTCCTGTTCTGATGATAAACCTACTTTTTCCCAGTAAAATACTCATAAATGATTAGGTGGTTATCAGGCTGGCTGCCAGTGAGTTCACACGGGATCATCTCTGACCTCTGCATGAATCATGTAATTGGGTCCTGTAGCTTCCTCTGCTCAGTGCTGGATGCTGTTTCTCCTGCTCTCAGCTGCTACATTTCAGCAGATGTGCCATCTTTTCCCACTTCAGTTCTTTTCACCTTCCTGAAGGCCAGTTGTTGCTGCCTGGATATGGCGAAGTATGCAGGATCCCAGAGACCTCAGTGCCCCTGGCACTATCTCCTTTCACCTACAACACCAGGCACCACTGCCCTGGCAGGTGGACCAGCTGTCCTTTGCAAGTCACAACTTCACACCTTTGCTGCAGAGAATTTGCTTGCTTTACATGGGAAAATCTGCCCTCAAGAAATCTCTCAGTGTATTATCTTAGTCTAGCCAGAAAACACAAGCCACCTCCAAGCACAGGGGGTGAGTTTGCATACACACAGCTGGCTGAGAGGAGGACAGATCTTACATCTATCTCCTTCTCACCTCGCGTTGTCTGATATGCTCACCTGGTGCATCTCATTTCTGAGCCCTCGGTAGGAGGACTGATCTGTACGCCAGTATCTGATCTTCATGGCAAAATACGATGTGCCAGTCATAACCAGAACCCCTGCATCTAGGAGAGGCTTGTGTGTGCTGCCTGGAAACCATTCTGCCTCCAGAGACAAGAATGCTCTGTGTGTGTGCTTGCACACATTAAATGTTTATGCAGGCGTGTGTGGGCGTGTGAACACGGACACATGTGTGCATATTAATCCTCCTGCTCTGCAGCCCACATCGAGGGGCAGGTGTGTTCCAGCCAAATTCTCCACTGATGTCTGGCCTTGAATTTGCACTACTAAGTGCTTGGGTCAAACAAAACAAAACCAAAAACCA
>VXBI01024170.1:0-12350 GCA_013397375.1 Toxostoma redivivum
TTTTTTTCCCTTAATTCTTCATGAGCCTCATGAGTATTTCCCCACTAATATGCCTGTGGCATCATTAGGTGTTTAATGAGAGTGATGTTGCTTGAATATTATTGTTTTTATAGCTCATTTTGTTTTGACAAGTCTTCAGTTCTGTGGCACTTTATAGTGTGCAGACTTCCCCTTCCTATATCTTACAGATTCTGCAGAAATATTATCACAGAGGCATTGTCACAAAACCTGAAATAATAAATTGTCAACATTCAATATGTTTGAGAGCAATATGTGTTCAACACCACAGCAGTTTAATGACATCAATTAATTATTTTAGTGTGTTTCATTTGTAATACTGAAGCACTAGTAATACGCCAATAATGGCCATGTCTTGGACAGCAGTTCAGTGCAATTCTGCACAAACAGTTCTCTTTGGATTCTTCTAGCAGTTCCCCAAAACTTCAGCCTGTACTCCAATGCATAATGGATCAGTCTTGTTCCTCACATCCAGAATCTGGATCATTATAGGATGTGTTCAGATGAAAAATGCCAGCATTGTACCTGCAGAAAACAAGGCTACTGAAACTGTAAGTATTGAATAGACCCATACAATGTCATTTTACCTCCTGCATTTTGTCTACATGATGGTTCTGCATCCATTTCTTTACTGATTAAATTAAATGGATACAGGTTTTGTGTACAGGCAGACCGTAATTCATACTTAGGAAAATGCCATCTTTATTTACCATATCATATGGGTGATCAGTGCTGAACAATGCATTTATTGAACAGCTGTGCCAATGCAAGAAAAATGGTTGTATTTTTAACATACTAATTAATACCCATTAAGCTCTCACTTTTATGTTGTCTTCCAAGTATTTTTACCTGGTTTAGGCTGCCAGCACATATTTTCTTACTGCCATAGTGGCAGAGCCTTTAAAACAACAAGCTGCTGTCACAAATTTGTCTTGCTGGCCTTTACTAAGATGAGGGGAGTTACTGGGGAGAAGGACAGTGAAGGTACTCTTGCTGCTTCCTTGTGCAGTGTGTCCTGCCTGACAGTAGAGGGGAAGAAGATGCGCCTCTCTGCAGTCCCTGCTCTCCTCCCCTGCTCTCCTCCCACCACTCCACAGTGTGGCTGCATAAATATTTTGCTCTTGCGATTCCTGCTGCAGGCAGTGGAGCTGCACAGCTCCAGGAGTAAATAATGTTAACAAAGCAGTAATTGTATACATAGCTACTGTTTCAAACGTTCCTATACTGGCTTCCAAGGACCCTTCTTTTATGTCTTTGTTTATATTAATGGCAGTTGCAGTGGTTAACTGGCTTTATTTTGCAAACCTTGACGTTTCTCTTGCCAGTACTGGAGCTGTGAAGATCAGAAACAAAGATGTGCCTTTTTACTCTCTGTCTTCTGATAGGTTTTGTCATTTGGCAACTGTTGTTCTGTTAGACTTTGCAGAATTTGGACAGGATTCTGATCTCCTACAAAGTGACACATACTTATTAGAATGCAGGAACAGGTTGGGGCCTTTTTTCTGATTGCACCATGCTGAGTGCCATGCATGAGGAATTAGAGGCTGTCTGTTATTATGTGGCCAAACAGCTGCAGGAACTTCTAGTGAGTGCTTTTAAATACTAGTAAAATAAAAATCAAAATATTCCCATGAAGCAGAATGTAAAACATAGGCACTCTTGCAAGTCTCCCACGTTTTGGAAAAAAATGTTCAAATCTGGACCAGGCCAGTCTTCTTACACTTATAGCTTCATTGAAGTAAAATATAAAACAAGGAGAAATTTTGGTTTCTTCTGCAAGTGCTTTTGCGGTAGTTCCTTTTTCTATAGTCTCTTTTCTAACCCAGCTCAGTGTAAGAAAAAAAAAAATCAGAATTTTGATTTCTATATTAAATTGAACTCAAGGCTTGAGTTTGTGGGGGGTTTTTTGAGATGCCATAGCTAGGAGGCATTTTGAGGTTGATACATACTGCATTTTATATTAGGTTATTTTTCCTTTTAGGTGCACAGGTAATCAATCACATGACATTTCCAGTGGGGTACTCCCCAAGCCATTTCATTTTCCTGCTCCTTCTGGGAAATGGGTCTTGTTCAGTCAGCCTCCGCTTTCTGCAAGTAAAATATCCTCATTCTGCTCAGAACAAAAGAACTGACAGATGTAGGCAGGCCAGCTGGTTTTGCCCTTCTGTCCAGTAAAAGTGCTCCTGTGCTACCATTAAGGCTGTGTTACCTGAGTATCATGTACCCTCTGGGACTCCCTGGGAGTGCTCCAGCTGGGATGCTACAGGAAAATTGCTCAGAAACCTTTTCCCCCCACATGCATAGAATCTGGATCATCTCCACTCAGCGACTTTCCCTGAAGCACCCCCATACCTGTCCAACAGAGCCATGTGGCTTAGTCTTTCCACTGCAGCTCTGCACTTGTGTGTGTGCCACACCTGTTCAGCACCAGCTGACCATGTGGCCCTCTGGCTAACAGTGGTGTGTTCTTCATCACCCCCAGTGTAGCCCCCTCCACCTGGCCCTGGGCTGCCATCTGCAAACACTTTGGGCTTCTCACAGTCTTCTTCCATGTTTGGGAAGCCACACCTACAAGCCAAGCCTTTTCTGTATCTCTTAACCCAGAGGAGGATCAGCTACCCTCCTTCCCAGAAGGAAGAGTGACCTCCCTTCTCTATATTGTTTGCAAAGCAAAAGGAGAGAGCGCTACAGACTTTGTTTCTGAAGTGAAGGCCTGAGTGGTTCATCTCAAAATGGACTGAGGGACCACAGAGGTGCTCACCATCCCAGGGAAGAGACCAACTGGCTGCTGCAGCAGGATCAGAAGGCTGGTCACAGATGAGGTTTTTAACTTAAAGGTAGGGGTGTGTAGGTCGTGTGTGGTACATGTGTACTGATGTCATGTGAGTACTGGAAAGGCCTCACATGGTATCCTGCTGCTATGGGATAGAGGTACCTACAATATCTGGAGGCCTAACACAGTGTGTAGGGACAGCCCCTGTGGACATTGTGATTGGCCAACCTTGATTCGCAATATCTCTGCATTCAGGAGCTCCTCCACTTGCTGCTGCCCCAGGCTGTACTTTACAGTGACCCTTTTTGGCACAAGAGTTACAAAGGGGCCAATGTTCACATATGGCTGGGGTTAGAAATGGTGGCTCCATGTCCTGAATGCTCACCCTCATTTCCAGCCAGGTCCTTTTGTAAACACCAGGTATCAGCTCCCTGAACTGCTATGAAGCACTATGATCTCCTGTTTCTGGGTCCTATGCAGCAAAAGTAGGATGTGCTCTCAGAGGGTGTTTTCAGCCTCTCTGCTCTCAGCAGGCTGCAGAGGTGTTTGATCAACACAAGCTTTGACAGTCAGGCATCATTAATTTTCCACAACCTACTACTTGAAACTCCTGAAAGGATGGGATGTCACTGTTCCACATAGCCCTTGCTGGCCTGAACTGTCCTCTGCACTGTCCTGCTGCAGCACAGGAGGGCTGTGGGCCTCGAGCTGCTCTCCTCCCTTGGGCCTGAGATTTAAATTCTGTCAGCTCTGTTAAGGAAAAAAAGGAATTTTCAACATATAATTATTTCTTTTTAAAGGATGAGTTAAACTGTAATGCATTAATGGTGGAAGTGATGATATACAATTCAGGCTTAGTGAGTACCCATTGTTTTAAATTAGTCCTAATAAGCACTGTTTTCCCCAGCATGTGCCATTTCAACAGTCACTGTGGAGAGCTCTGCTTCCTAAAACTATCACAAATGAGATGACTCCCTCCTCTTTTGGAAAGCATAGTTGATAAAATGTGACAAAACATGGGTATTGGTTATTTGTAAATGGGATACTTTAAAAACTACTCTTAACATTGATTGGGTTAAATGACTTGCTGATTAAGACATCTACATGAAATATTAAACCACCATTATCTGGCTCCTGTTAAAATTCAAAATCAGGATTCTCTTTTGTGCAGAGTAAGTAAAAAATTCTATGCTGTTTTAGAGTAGAATATAAATGTAGTAAGTAAAAGCTAGAGGTATATTTGAATGACAATTCACACAGGACTTCTTAAGAAGAGATTCTAATATGCTTGGGATGGAATTAGAGGGACACATTTGACACACTAATAGACAGATTTGAGTGCTTCCTGAGTGTTCAGATATAGCAGCTTCTGCTGAAATTCCCAAAATTACACTACTCTGCTGACTATTTCTCCTTTTATGGATACCCCATTTTTACTCTATGAATTATCTGCACGATCTAACTAAAAATACCCTTACAAAGCTTTACCTGAGTCCATTTCCACACACTTTGTTGGAACCTAGAGCCAAAGCCTGTGAAACTGGGACAAGTTTCAAAACTGAACATGACCAGTCTTCTAAGTTTCCTCACTCTTTCTTTTGTCTGAGAAACCTCTACTCAGCATGCATTCCAGGATACTGAAATAACTATTTTACAGTTATTTTAAATACCTAGATTTTTGTTAGTAGGAAAATTAGTGCTAGAATTTTCTTTCTTAGAGCCTGGTTGAAAGCTCATTAAAGTCTTTGCAGTTATTTCAATGACCTTATAATGAGACACTTTATGTTCATATGAGCTTCACACTAAAACCAGTAGTGGTATAATACAAGATCTGCCTGCAAATCCTAAACCTGAATTTCCTATATGAGATGATGGCAAATGAACTGCTGTTCAAAATAATTCACCTGAGAGTTTAAGTGGGATGTGATATGAAAATACTGGATGAACAAGAGAGAAACAAAAGTTTTAATATAGCTTTTGAACATTGCACTTGAAGATTCTTTTTAGCAGATGAGTGGTAATGGATGTGGTCAAAGTGAAGAGATGCTCCTCTTCCTTTGGCATAAAAAGGGATTGGCAGGGAGGTTGGAAAGGAAAAAGTTATTGGATAACAATGTTGTCATTATAATAAACCTAGGTTATACCTTGGTCTTTTCTTTTTTGTTAACAAACCACTCCATACACTGATTCTGTGCAACCACAAAATTTAATAAATATTTTTTCACAATTGCACATTAACTCTAAGACTGTGCAGAACAATCACAGTTTGAGGTAGTTCCCCCCCCCTCCTTTTCAGGATTCAATTACAAAGATGTCTGTTTTTTATGCCCTGAAGATATATACTTATCCATACACTACATTATAGTCTAAAAGAGCTTTTGTAGTTTTTTTTTAAGTTTTATCTCTGATGTTAGAAAACTCAGGTATATTCATAATTAATTGTCTTGATCAAAACCAAACTCCTTACAATTAAGAAACAAACAGAAGGTATGGCATATCAAACAGACTTTCTGTTGCTGTGATCTTACCTAAACACAAAATAAGACCCCCAGTACTTCCACATTAATAGTAGTAAAATGTTTTTTTTGCTTTCTTTACTTCTTTAAAAACAATTGCTATGTCTTCCCATACACAAACCTCTGGCACTTTACAAAGAAACAATAATAAAGATTTTTGTAATTGTGTCAAGCATAAGGATAAGAAGTTGTGTATGTCCATCCAACGGTGAGAAAAATCAGAATTGCTGATGTAGCAATTGCCTACCAGGCAGAGGAGTAGGAAATTGCAGGGAAAAGAATGCAGTTTGAAATCTTGCCTGGCAATGATTTTGACGACTGAGAGACTGTTCATTTTTCAAGTGCTGCCAAAACATATGTAACTTGCTTCTAAAGGCAAAGGGTTTTGGTGAAGATGTCTTCACTTGGTTTGTCCTGGCTTCCATCTGGCCAGATGGCTTTGAAGTACAGAAGTGGGGGTTGGCTAGCAAAACCTTTTCCTTTTGGGGAAGGTGTCGCAATGGTCTTTGTCGGAGGGAGGGGACTTTGCCATCTTGTGCCACCTGTGTCCCCCACTGGACATAGAGAAGTCACAGCTTTGGAGATGGAGTGTGCCTGAAAGGATTCTTGTCACTAATTCTCCACTTTGACATTACTCTGGTCTCTAATAAATGCTGCAGCCATGGATGTGACCCTGATGCTAATCACAGAGGTGGATGTAGGAAGTGGGGTGACACACCTTGAAGGAGACAGAACATGACACTCTCAGGCCTAGTGCAGTTTCCCTCTCATCACTAGCACTCTGCCAGCATAGCACAGTTGTGGCAAAGGTCTGGCACGGGGCCCACAGTGGTAGGAGCTGGATTCATTCATGCTCTGACCTCTGCAGGAGGGTATTAAGGCTACCAGTGTGACACCTGAAACAAAGATCTTGAAATTACGATTTCTGTCTTCTCCTTGTATCACTTTGGCACTATAATGTGAACTGAATCATTAGTTAAGTGGAGCTATGATAATTTATACCTATTAGATCTAGGTCCTTTTCCATCATCAGTTGAAGGCCAGTTTATTGCCACTGCTTTCTTCCTCACACTAAATTACAATTAATCAACAGATTCAGGAAGATACTTGTTATGGTTTCATTGCTCATAGCATAGTTTCATGTATTAATGCTTCCTGTGTGTGATGCAAATGGCAACTTTCCAAGGCGATGCATTGTTTTTAAGAAGGTCAGTGTTATAATGTATGGTGGTATTTCCTACACTAATCTGCTTTCTTGTGATCTTTGAATTCTGTGAGACTTGAGCTCAGTAATTCAGATGTGAGAAGAGAGATGGTGGATCCTCCTGAAAGGAACACAGATGTAGGCTTAGCTGTTGTCTTTTTAATGGACGATGAATTAGAATAATACGTGATGAAATAAAATAAACATAAGGACTAAGGTTAATTAATGACTATTGATAGTTAATCCAGGATTTGTAACTGATAATGTTTACTGTGGTGGTACCTGTGGAACAGCTAAGAATGGAGCCTGGTGTGCCAGGCAGGCAGTGCTGCCCCAGCAGCTGCTCCCCTCTGATCAGAGGCAGATGACAGGAACACTCCATAGTGCGGACACCGAGAACAGGAGACGACTGTGGGAAGCTGGGAACGAGTTGCTGTCCTGACAAAAGCTGTTTTGTAATTGCAAGCACGGGCCTAGCCAAAGGGAGCAGGTCTAAGCAACAGACACAGAAATTTTCGTACCATTGCCTATGGACAGAAGCTGAGCAGTGACAAAACAGAGTGGCAGTTGTCTTTATTATGTAATCTGAGCAATCTTCTAGCTTTGAGATTTCAAACACTTACAACATTAGGACATTTCTAAAGGAAATCCACAGTGCCAAGCAGTAATATTCCCTAGGCATGCTGTCTAAACATACCCTTCTGCTGCAAAATATTTTATTTCAGGACTAATCTTATCTTGGGATCACTGTTAAGAGAGACACAGGTTTAATGGTTAATGGTTTTAATTTTACCTATATGCTCTTACTGTTCTCTTATTATTTTACTAGTAATTCTAGAAGTTTAATTCATATTGACAAAGATGGCTAGAATATCTTGATTTATGGCAGAGACTAAATTTATAAATAAAATACATTTTTTGTTCTGTCTGAGAAATAGACGAGACAATCCTCTTTAATTAACATTGACAACTCTATCTCAAAAGACTGTCAAAAGACAACTCTATCTGCAAAACAAGCAAGCGAGCAAAACATGAATCAACAGCTCAAGCAGCAAAAAAAATAGATTAGGAAAAGTCACTTTCCCCCTTTTGGTTTTTACAATGTTGAAATAAATCAAACTGCTCCAAATAATTATTTTATTAGTTCTTCTAATATTTTAGTTGAAATAATGTTGATTACTGTTTGTTGAAACAACCAGTACATTGAGTTCCTAAATTTGTGGATATTAGTGAAATCAGCATTATGTTATTGTAAGAAAGGCCAAGAAACCAGAAATATCTCTGTAGAGTGTAAAGAAAAACTCTGTGGCAGGTTAAGCAATAAAACACAGATATCTTTCATATCATGTTTCTGTGTGCTTGTTTTTGTAGTTACAAGGGTCTAAAGGCAAAGACAAGTTTTATACGTAAAGTTAAGGAATTTTATTAGTACAACCATCTCACCTTACAAAAATCCCATCACTATATCTTAGGTATTCAAAAACTCTACTTTTTCAGACTAGTAGTGTATTTAATAAAAGTTGCTACTTTTTCCTATAGAGACCATTTTTGTTGGAAATTCAGACACCAAGAATCATTTCTATTTTAAAAAAGGTTATGGAAGACAAGATTTTCTACCAAGGGCTACGGTATAAAGATGAGATTGAAGTAGTAAATGGAGAAGGAAAACAAATGGGATAAATGCGATGTATCCATTACATGACAGCATTTTGTAAACCATACAGCCTTAAATTGTTCTACAGCTCAAAATTATGTCGCTTAATATCCTGTACACAGGATAACCAGAATATGTGTCAACTGAATATGAAATTTTCAAAGAATTATGCATATAGTGGCTATATTTCCATGGTGAAGCTTTTTGCATAGAGTTAATGAAGTGCTTGGGGTCCTAGGGAATTAAAGGTGCTATATAAATGTAAGAAATTATCATTAAAAAGTTTTTCCCTCCAGGCATTTGGGATTTTGCTCTGTGTTACAAGGAGGCATTTGCAGTCTTCTTTCATTCAAAATGCTTCAGCTTAAGCCTGTTCCAACTCTCCCTCTGCAGCTTCAGCTACAAAAACGTTTATATGAAGAAACAGTTTCTAAATTGGTTCCAGTTAATCATACTTTGCTGCTAA
Organism: Toxostoma redivivum; assembly: GCA_013397375.1. NCBI lineage: Eukaryota > Metazoa > Chordata > Aves > Passeriformes > Mimidae > Toxostoma > Toxostoma redivivum. Next base: position 8,632 of record VXBI01024170.1, read on the forward strand.
CTTGAAAGAACCTGCCTTGGTTTAAGCTTTTTATAGCCATGTTGAAGACCAGGAGGAACTAGACAGCATCATTCTCTCAAGAGATTTTCAAATGCTGTTTTAACCATTATTAGGCCTTTCTGCATTGGTGGAGAAATAATACAGGACACAGCCAGAATTCTGCAAACAAGAAGCCAGCTATGCAGTATCTGGCTTGATTTTCAAGAATCATATTGTGTGGTCCTTTACTGGCCATATATTTTCTTCTACTGACATTAGAATGCCTCACTGGTCCTAAAGTTTCTATTTTGTGCAGACATGAAGTCCCAGTTTTGTGTCATTTTGTGTCTATTTTCAAGTTTTATTAATCCATCAAGCAACCTGTAAGATCTACTACTTTTCACATACTACAAATGGCAATAGAAGTGAAATTAGAAATCAAAACAGACTTCTTGACACCACTGGACATAATCTTTTAGCACACTGCCATTTTAATGAAATATTGCATTTATGTGCTCTATTCATTCACACCAAATGTGGATTTTTCTTTTGATCCACAGATTATGTGAATCATAAGCATTTTTAAGAGTCCACTAGTGCTAGTGGAATAGGGCCTCTTAGTTCAAGTATTAAGTTGAGAGATGAAAAAATTGCTAGATATCTTTAAACTATTAATAAATTGTGGGATTTGGCAGCATTAGAATTGAAGTTCAGGTTTTCTTATGCTAAGCATTTTACTTGTTCACAAATAGATGGGAAATATAATAAAACACTGCATCTTCTATAATTTAATATCTTCATGGAATTTGATTATTTCCTTCAGTTATTAATTGAAGAATTGAAGCAGGAATTGTTGTTCCATAAATCTTACCTTCTCTATGACAAAATTTAAGTAAGTGTGATGACCTTAAAATGATTGCATGTAATAAAATATATGATTCTCAGCAAGAAGCATAGGGGTCTCATTAATACTTGCTTTTTCACATTTTTATTGTTTGTATTTTGGTTAGCATGGAGCACATATGATGTAAGAATCTTAGAAAGAGTCTGTGGATTGCACAAGATGATAATGTTTCTTGTGTTTAAGATCAGTGGAAAAACTGTCCTTACAAGCTCCAAAATAATTAGAACTCAATTTTATAAATGTATATTTTCAGAAAACAAGCTTAATTCTCAGAAGAATAATATTAGCACTCATTAGGGGACTGAGTGCTTTGGGGTACTGTTAATGAAATTCATAGCCTTTTGCCTGTGGGCTATCAGTTTTAATTCAGTCTAACTCAGTGGAGATTGAAAATTGGCCTATTTAATGGCCTTTTAGTCATCTCTAATGAGTTGAGTTTGGTGGGTCTCAGTCTCACAACATAAACCACTCACACTGCCTTCTCCTAACTGGCGAGCTCCAGAGAAACCCCAGAATTTAATGGATTTTGGGGAAAATTAGCCTCTGGTACCATGGAGAAAAAGCAAAGGAAAGCAAAAGCTGTGCTAGACGATGGTTACATGAGTACTAACACACACATTATTTTAAAATATGGAATTTATAGTGATAAAGTTTATAAATTAGCAAATTAGCTGAGCATGTGACATGTTGCCACACAGCTATACTGATTGTAACGTGACAAAGACTCCCAAAGGGGGTATCTACACCTGTGCATAAGATCATGACAACACATTAAATGTTTAAATGCCTCTAGGATTCACTTTTGTCAGAAAAAAATAGGATCAGAACAGATATCTGGGTATCTGGATAGTAACTCCAGCTACAGAAAATTATGCTGAAAGCAATTATTACCTAGTGTGGCTCCATTAATTCACAGCAGTCAAATGCTTCTGTATTTTTCTTATAGATATTTAATTTAATACTAAAAACCATACTAATAACATTTCCAGGATCCTGTAGAGAATATATGCCCGTTTCATTTATCTGTATCATAACAGAACTGTTCCTAATGTCTAACTGAAATTTCTCAGTACGTTTAGCCTTGTCTGCAGTGGACTCAGTGAACAATGGATTTTTCTGCCCATGGTCTTTTATTCTCTAGAATAAAAAATCTCACACATTCCTATTTTCACATATTTTTAAATGGTGAAATTTTCCCCCCCTTCCTTCTACTGTCTTCTACTAGAAGTTTTTGAAGGAAATTTTTCTTGAAATGCAGAGGCCAAATCTGAACATACAGATGAGGCTTCACCAGGATTAAAGATGAGGAATTCTTCCTGTGTCCTAGATATGACAGTTCTGTTTACGCATCTCTCTGTACTGCAGCTTTTTTCACAATGGTGTGACATTGTTGATACATGTTCAGTTTATGATTTACTCTGATCCCCAGCCCCTTTTCAGTAAACCTGGTGTTTATTCATCTGTTCCCAGTGTTGCAATTGTGCAATTGTTATTTTCCTGCTTAAATGTTGTGGTTGGTACTTGTATTTATTCAATTGCATCATATTTCTGCAACTACTTTTTCAGGAAGGTTTTGAATTCTTTTCTTGTGCTGTAACATGCTTCCAAGCTTTGCCAGTTTGGCACTGTTGGCAAATCCAATCCATGTAAACTGTATTCTGCCACTTGTTTAATTAGACTTGGTACTGCACTCAGGACGTATCCACCTCTAGGGAACCATATTTTCTGTCCTGCTCTTTGTCACAGTGAAATGTTGCTGATGTAATTTTGCACCATTGCAGTAATTTCATTATGTTATGTCTTTGGCTCGCTCAATTAAGACTTCTCTGAGATGGTGTCAAAAACCTTACTTAAGTCAAGCCATAACCAAACAGGCACAACTCACATCCAAAGCCTGTTATCCTGTCACCGTTTGGGATGAGTTTGGCTTGATGTGATTTTTTTGACAAATCTATGTTGGCTGTAACTTATCACTTCATTAGCTATCATGTACTTAAAGATGTGTGATTATTTGCTTCAGTACTTTTCTAGGAATAGAGGCTGTAATGATTGACAGTGCTTGGCTCTACCTATTTCCCCCTTCTTTTGAATTATATGTACGGTGTTTTTCCTCTCCCTCTCTCCTGACATCTGTTGTCTCCCTGAGCACTCTGACCACCGCTGACGTTGTGTTTATCAGCTTCTCACTCTGGTGTGAAATCTCCCGGGCCCAACAAGTCTGAAGGGAAAAAATTAACTCATCTAAGCAGTCTCTACACACTTAGCATTCTCCCCTGACTCTGGGAGAATTCCCTGAGCCTGGGTTTGCTTCAGCAGCATTAACCTGAGTAGAGAAGGGCACCGATCGTGTCCTTCTGTCACCTCGTGCTTGCCCGTCCCCCGGGCCGTGCCCACTGCGCTCAGGTTCCCCGCGCCCCCCGGCACCGTCCTCAGCAGCCTGAGCTCGCTGGCTCGGGAGCGCCCCGGCGCACATCCTGCCGCACCTGACCTGCTTTCCCAGGCCGGCGGGCAGCGGCGGCGCGTTGAGCGCCCGGCGCGTTCGGGGCACCGCCCGCGGGGACGTTTCCTCCCAGCCCGCGGGGCCGCGCCCGGGATCGGGGAGGGAGCGCGCGCTCCCGGCGGGGGAAGGGAGGGGATGTCGTGCGCGTGCGCTCTTCGCCCACCGCGGAGCGCGTGCGCCCGCGTGTCCGTGTGCGTGTAGCCGCGCGCGGAGCGGCGGGGCGGTCGGGAGGTTTGCGCGATGACGTCACGACGGCGCGCGCAGGACGTAACCCCGGCGTGACGCACAGCCCGGCGAGCCCGTGAGTTTCCCGTTACGATTTATTTTTTTGTATCG
>VXBI01024171.1:0-12819 GCA_013397375.1 Toxostoma redivivum
ATATCTGTATATATATATATGTAATTAGTATAATTGTACTGACTTTTGAGTAGTGAGAAGGTAACAGCCAAGGGGTTTGGAAACAGAACCTTAGGTTTCTGGAGTGGGAATTCCAAGTCAGCTCCAGAGTGTGACCAAGTTTGTGTAAAAGTTTGGCAATAACTTTGTGGTCCCCATAAGAAATTACTAGGACTTGGCTTGCTTGTCATAAAGGCAAATATAGCTCCATCATAAAGTTTTTCCTGCTGCAGACAGTGTGACAAGGGGGGAAGTGAACTTCCATCAGAGTGGTAAAATGCAATGGTGAGAGCATTTGCCCTGCTCTTACCTATGTTCTGCATTTCTTCTGATGAGACTTAGTTCATGATTCTTGATCTCACACCTTGTTTGTTGGAGGGAGAAAAGTCAAAGGGCTCTTACACAGTGGAACTGAGCACTTTCCACAGTATATCTGCTGGCTGCTTCATGGGGCCATCTCTGTGTTCCCTCTGCAGATCTGGCAGTGAAGGAGTTGCAAGGTGAGGATTTGGTTCCTAGACCCTGGTTTGTCTTTTCAGTCACTCAGTGATGATATTCCTTCCCTTCAACATCAGAAGCCTCTCATGCTTCATCCTCTATCTCTCCAGTGATAAGAATAACAAGTAGGTTGTGTGTATGTACTGTTCCTCTCCATGCAATTGCCATCAGTGCTTCCAGTACTGTCAGGCTCTCAAATATGTTTCTTTAGCCCCTCTGAATCTCAGGCACACCTCTGGGTACATAGCTCTTCAAGGAAAAAAGGTAAGATGTGAAATAGACTTTGATTAAAAAGTATTTTTTTAGCTTGCTCAGCCAACTGCAGGGGCCTGGAAGGGGAAGGATGGAAGAACAGAGCAGTACAAGGAATACCCCTGAAAGCAGCTCCAGGCTTCTGATTGTTCTATCTTAGGCACTGACAAGCTGTCCCTGGGTAGCCCTCCCTCATGAGGAATAGTATGGGGCAGGTAGCACAACTGGGATATCACTTCTGGAGATGGGGTAGTAGATGGGGGACATCCAAGCCTGTCTGAAGTGGCAGCCTGAATGCATCCTACATCCAGCTACTCCTTGCTCCTGAGGCCTCTCTAAGTACAGCAATTATTCCCCCAAGCCAACTGAAAATATTGCTCGGAGAGGTATGTCTTTTTCCCCTGCAGAGGGAAGGGACCAGGGGCTCTTGCCTTACCACTTCCCCTCTCTGAGCATTCAGGTGGCTTGTTCTCCCCAGCAGGGAAGGAAGTTGAGAGTGTCTTGTCTGACTGCTCACAGGCTTGTGCTCTTCCCTCCTCAGGCAGTCCCAGCCCTCGGTGGTGCCATGCCATGTGCCTCTGCGACCTGGGGACAGCTGTTCTCATTGGTGGAGAAGGTTCAAATCAACAGTCCTGCAGGGATGCTCTCTGGAAGCTAGAAATTGGTGGGAACTTTAGGGTTGTCAGAAGCAATGGGATCAGTGGTACTCGAGGATAGCTCACGCAGATGGCAGGGGGTACTTGGGCATCTGTGCATATGGAGGGGACAGCAAAGGCATCACAACTGGCATGTGACCAGGCTGAGCTGACAGCATAGAGTGTCTTATGAGGCTCTGGGTTTGTACTTGAGAGCCCTCTAGGAGCTGAGGTACAAGTTCTGGAAAGAGTTGGAATTTTAAGGGGTGAAAGCAACAGTACAGTTTGCAGTCTGTGTGTGGTAACTGGTGGGGAAATGTGAGACACAATTCCAGTGCCTTGTGTCTTTTTGCATCTCACTGGTCTTCTTTTTCACCTTGCTATTCCCATCATTCCTTACAGAAATTATTCTGTATGAGTTCCCTCTAGCCCTGAATCAAAGGAGAGGAGGAGACAAAGGGAGCAAGGTTTTGAGTAAAGATTTTATGGCATATTCTTTAGAGAAATCAAGAGCATTTTTGAACTCCCACACCATGTGTCTGCTGTTGCTCCCACAGACAGTGATTTATGGCTTCCAGTGGGTTTCCAGGTACAAAATGCCATGCCATCATGCTTGCATGGTCACACAGCTACCTATGACCCTGACACCAAGCGTATCTACATCTTTGGGGGCATAAGGGAGGACGAAGACTACAGCAACATCTACATTCTGGACACAGTCACCTGGAAATGGCTCCTTGTGGCTGTGAGTACTGCATCTCTTCCAAGACAAAAGTGCAGGAGGTGGCAGGTTCTGCCTGAACGTGGCAGTCCATGTGCCCATGTCCTTAGTCCAGTAGTCTTGGTCAACTGTTGCCACAGATTATCTAAGATGCGTAGTTGGGTTTGACAGGTATTAGAAGGCTGTGTTGAAAAGCCACATGCTGAACGGAAACCAGGAGCTGTGCCTATGATGAATGAAGCAATGTGGAAAAAAGGTTGCTGCAGAGGGCTGTGCCTGACCAAGCTCAAGGGTGGGAAGTACTCTACAAGCAGTGGAGAGAAATGGTCTCTCATTTTATGTGGTGCCATTGAGAACAGCACCAGCTGCTGAGGTGAAGATCCGGTCTCAAATTAGGAACTGCCCTGAGCACAGCAGAATTCTGAGCCCTTGTCAGCATGGGACTATGCGTCTCTTTCCTGGTAAAGCACAAAATGGCTTTTACAGAGTAAGCCTGGATGACATCTTTCTGTTCCCTGACATTTTCTGAGGAAGGTGTGGGAGGCTGACTTCCTTTTCTTATCAGAGCATTCTGGTGGTGTAGAGCATGCAAAGACTATACTGTCTGCCTGTGCAGCAGAGATCTGGCTGGGGAGCCAATAAAGTGAAAATTGAGACTTGTCAAACTCACTGCATGATGTGGGCCCCTTTCCTATGCAACAAATAATGCACTTCTTGTAACAAACATATATTGAACTTTTTCTAGGCTAAAGGGAGGATACCAGTGCTCACCTACCACAGTGCAACAATCTACCACAAGGAACTCTTTGTTTTCGGAGGAACTTTCCCCAGAAAGGCATCGCTGGCAGTCGCACCCTGCAGCAACGTGCTCCATGTCTTCAATCCAGAGCATGAAATTTGGTATCAGCCCATTTCAGAAGGAGAGAAGCCTCAGCCTAGGCTTGGGTGAGTGCTCTAATTCCAGCTATCCAGAACAATGCAGGAAACCTCTGCTTATCTTCACTCCCACACCAGTGTGATTTCCTAAATATTAGGTGATTGTTCTCCACTTAAGGATTGTACTCCTTAAGATAGGGCTGTGTTCAGAGCAATGGGATTCTCAGTACCTCCTGTTGTGAATCCCGATGGAATTCTGTCCCAGGTGTAGTCTGAAGCTATGGCAGCCCGGTAGAAGAGGCCAAGGTTAAAATGGAAGTTTGAGAACTTGCTGAAGATGTTTTATTCATTTGCTTGCTCTCTGCCCAGGCATTCAGCTACTCTATTGAAAAACAAGCTGCTGATATTTGGGGGTCGAAGGACTTCTCTCTACCTCAGTGACATGCACATTCTGGATCTGGGTAAGAAAGTCTGTGCCATCTGGCTGCCTTAGGAAGGTCTGTTCCAAGACAGGGACTTGGGGATGAGGAGTGCTCAATGGGAAAATAGCAATAACATTATACAAACTCCTGACTAGGTAATAGACATGAAAAACTATGGGTTTAAAAAGAAAACCTTTCTGGGGCAATAAGGAAGGGGATGAAGAAAAAACAATGGTTCTTTTGAAAGAAGCTGGGAAATAGGGAAGGCAGGCTGTTGATGTGACAGAGTATCTAAGTTTTTGTCTAGTTATGAGGTTGAGATTTTTGGACATTTCACCTGCCTTTTCTCTATCAGGTTTCATGGAGTACACACCAGTCCCCCTCCTGGCAGGACAGCCTTCTGCACGTTGGTAAGATTCTATTGCAGGCCCAGGAGCTATCTTCTGTCATTTCTCTTTGAAGCCAGGTTTAAACAGTGCTTGTGATCAGACCCAGCTGCATATCTCTGTCCAACTAGTCAAAATACAGTGGATCTTCTCTCTGCTGTGGGGCCAGGAATTCTTGTGCTGTCCTTGTTGGTGCCTGTATGGTGTGGGGGGATATTCCTTAGTCTCCCTGGAAATCTGTCTATCAGGCTAAGGGTAAGTTTTCTGCTGTGTGCTAGTAAACTGTATGGCCTGCTGTTTGGTCTTCACAGTGCTTGGAGAGGTTACTGTGCCACACAGAGGAAGAAACTTCTGTACCGGGACTATACTGTTCCTAAAGAGACAGAATTGCTCACTAGAACAACGATCTAAATCAATGCAGAGCCTAGCTAGCCTGCTGTCTTACCCCACAGAGCAAAGCACAGGTTTTCGCTAGCTCCTTCTGAGATAATGAATTATTCTTAAGGCCTGATTGTGACCTGACCTGCAGAGGCAAACATCTCTTTTAGGGTTATTCTGCAAGTCAAGGGAGATAGAAGCAGAAGTCAACTTTCTTTCTGCAGCTTAAGCCCCCAACCTCCTTGTCAAGTCTGCCCATTCCTGCCCATTGCTGACTGAGGCCATCCTAGCAGGTTTTGTTGTAGTCACCTTTTGGCTTTGCTTTGGTCACAGTTTTCATGCAGCTCTGGCTTTGTCGGACCAGAAGGTTCTGATCAGTGGAGGCTGCAATGCCAGAGGAGCCTTGCATGATGCCTTTGTCTTCCACCTAGGTGAGTGACTCTCCTGCCCTGTTTTGGAAGCTGAAGGTGACTCTGGGAGTGCAGTAGTGTTTCTGAACACCTAGTCTAGTTCCATTTGTCTCATCCCTTGCACTAGGAATGGGCTTGTCAGTATTGATATCCCTTTTCCACTTCAGATACTCTTTCATGGAGCACAGTGATCCACCACGACCTCTGCTCTATTCCCCGAGCTGGCCACACATTGCTTGACCTGACTCCTGCCCACTTGATGGATATGGACAAGGAGAACAAAGAGGAGCAGAACCTGCACACGGTGTTAGTCTTTGGGGGCTCCAACTGTGCTGGGACCTTTTATAACAGCACAGTCAAGATCCAGCTGGACCTAGGATAATGCACGATTCTCAGAATGAACTTGAACAGCAAGGCTCTTCACCAGCCTAAATACAGATATGAATGGCAATAAATGAGTCCAAGCAACATGGCAGTCCAGGAATCTGGATGTAGGTGAATTCTACCTTGGTACTAGAGATTGTGGGTTTGTAAAGTCTGAAGGCCATGGGTATTGTTCTTCCAGGGTACCTGATATACAGTATCTGGTGCCAAAACATTCAGTGGGATCTGAGCTGAGTCTGCACAAGAACACAGACACAAGGTTATGGGTTCCCTTCTTGCTGCACAGGTTTTTAGCAGGAATTCCCAGGGTGCTTTCAGCTTTGAAGGTGACTTAAGTGTTTGGTTTCATTTGGGATGAGTGGAATGGTATTTGCTGCTGCTATTTGGAAAGTAAAAGTAAAGGCATGATTCTGGTTTGGAGGGACTCTGGGGTGGGATTCCCCTGGGCAACAGTCTGCAGCTGAAGGCTAGGAAAACACCTAGAACAGTATCTGAGGATAGGGGAAAAAAAGAGAACATAATTTTCAGTGTAGAGAGCTGGTTGTGTCTTGCTGTCTAAGGCACAATCACCTAGCTTTGCTCTAGGCAGACCTTCTATAAATTCTGTGCGACTGCTCTTGTTGTTGCAAAGGGTGACAGAGTTGCTGATTTGGCTCTTTCAAGACCCCAAAAAGAATTTAAGCTATCTTCCATGAGAGGCTAGATTTTTATTGTTTATATCCATGGAACTGATGACTGTGCTGTGGCTCTGAGGCAGCTCCAAGGATAAGCACACTGTGTACGCTGATTCCCTGATGCTTTCTGTAGATGGTAGAAAGAAGTAGCCCCTGGGGGAAATACAGAATTGCCTCATGGTTTTTGTGGCCACATTCCCCGATCCAAAGCCATACAGAGGGAACTTCTGATCATTATGGATACTTCTGCTTTAATCTGCTTCATTGAGATAGACTACATTAAAAAAATCTAGTAGCTGCAGGTGTTCCAGCACAGGCACAGCTCCTGTAAATCATCCATACTACTTCCAGGTCCTCTGTCCTTCCCACTCAAATGAAAGGGAAACAGTAGTACTAGGGATTCCTACTGGCACTGAAGTTCTACTCAAACTGTAGGTGTTGCCTTCTTTATCATGCCAGCTTTCTGGATTTAATGAGTAGAAAGGCTTCAAGCTCGCAGCTCTGCAGGAGTATCTGGCTGCCGGGAAGGGTGGGTTATTTTGAAGGCCTCTAACTCCAAGAGAGCTTTATTTATTCTGGTTATTGTGGGATATGGACCCATATCCACTTCGAATCTGTAAAAGGAAAAGAATTTGTGAAGTACTATGAGTCAGAGAGCCAGTGCAGCAGCGAGCAGAAGTGCAGAGCAGTGTGATAGGCCTGCCTAGAATGGGAGAATCTCACAGGCATTTACACTAACAGAAAAAGTTCATCCTTGTAGGTTTGGAAACAAATGCTAGAGAGATTAATCAGTGCCTGGAGAGGTTGTAAAGTCTCCTTCTCTAGAGATACTCAAAACCCAATGGACGCCATCCTATGCCACTTCCTCTAGCAAGAAAATTGGACTGGATGATGTCCAGAATTTCCTTCCAACCCCAATGATTGTAACTGTGTGATCTTCACCAGATTTTTTCGTAATGTGCAGCACAAGGTAAGAAGACAATGCTTTTCCTGGGAATCATGCAGCCACTACTTGTATGGGTTTAAGGCTTTAAACAGATAAAGTCTGATTAATCTTTTCCTCCTGTGTGCAGTGTAAGAAGAGAGCAAACAGGGATAGAGAATATGGAGTGTGGGCAACCTCGGCTATTCTAAGGTCACAGATCAGGTTTCCCCAGGGGCCTCCTAGAAGAGGGAGACCACAACTCCTTACTTCCAAATGAGACAGTATTTATGAAATAGGAAAATTCGTGGAGAGAAGAAACATAAGTGGATAGGGCAGCTAGGAGGGATGCTTTCTAACCGGCAAAAGAAGCAGCAGAAGGTAAGCTCTGACAGCCCAGCATAAGTAGGTGTGTTGAAGAATATCTCAAGCTTAGCCTTAATTACCTTTCAGCATTGGCCACTTGAGGCACTAAACACAGATCAGCCATGGAAACCTGCAAATATAGCAGAGAAAAGGGGTGAGTAATTCAGAGCCTATTCTCTCACACTTCCCAGTGGTGGCAGGCTTTGAGACCAGGACAGAAATTATTTTATCAGCCAGTACAGAGGAGTTATCATGATGATCTAATTGTTTAATTCAGCATTAATACTACAGCAACAGTACAAGAAAAAAACTTCATTGCAGTCACTAGTAGAAGCCATCAGCTTTTAGGAAGCTTTGTATTTACCAGCTGATCATTATGACCTCAAGGACACTGTGCTTCTATGGCAACTGCCTCTAAGCAAACAGGTCTGCCGGCAAGATGCAGAGGGAGGTGATGGAGAGAGGGGTGTTTGCATGGCTGGGAAAGGTTAAGTAAATTTTGCTTGTTTGCACTGCAGGAGTATCAAGCAGGCCCTGCCAGTATCGACTTGATATGTGATAGGATCTTTACAGAAGCTCAGAGACTTGCAATCTGAAAGGAAGACTCAAGGACAGTGCTGCTGGCTGCCTATCAGCACAGACAGAGGCAGCTGCCCCCACCCTGCTCCCCTGGTCACAGAGCCCTGAGTGCCTCTCAGAGCACATGTTATTCTCCAACATTAGATCTTGTAAGTAGCCTTTGCCTTCCAAGGGCTCCATAGGGCTGCAACTAGACAATCCTCTGCATCCCAGGATAATGCAGGAGCCTTCCTTTTTTCTAAGGTTTTTGTAGGAAAGATCTTTTGCTTGGCAGCAGAACTAATTAATGGAAAAGGCCTGAGCTGCCTCTAGTTTGGTAAGGATCAGAGCAACTTTCATGTGAGCTCTGTGAAATGTGTCCATATTAAAACTGGATTATCAGAGCAGAAAAATACAAGTTGGTTAGTTAAAGGTTCCATAGAACAGAGCTAAGAACTGAACCCATGTTTCTTGAGCCAAACTTTGCCCCTATGAGAGGACATGTTGAAGTCCAAATCCCATAAAGGTGAAATGATATATCATCTTTTCCCACATCCACTAGTACCAGCCAGATCCCAGATACAGCTGCAGAATCTGGCTATCAGCAAGCTATAGGCAGGGAGAAGTAAACATCTCCATAACTCCTCTGCCAGTCAGTAATGGCCTAAGTAGGATCCATACAGCCGGTTTTTGTTATGGTAAAGGCACTGCATGTAATTCTAGGTACTGGATGGGGTTGTGCTCTTGTCTAATTTTCTTAACTATTTTTTTTCATATTTTAGGGGAAGATACTGGGATTTTCAGTTCTGCAATGGCACACAGGGCTCTCTCAGATACTTACTTCATCCCCCACACAGTAGCGTCCAGCAGTGTGCTGCAAAATCTGCTCCAGTGCTGTCAAGAGAGGTGGTACACTGGAGTGAGGCATTGGAAAGTCAATTGAAAGGGACACCAAACACTTTCTAGACTGGGGATTATGAACAAGGGCATCTTAACCCTGAGCAGAGTATGAAAAAGAAGCATTTTGGGACAGAAACTAGAAGGAACAGAAATCTTATTATAGTTATAGAAGTCTTTAGGGTCCTTCAGCTTTTTTAGACACAAGGTGATTTCAGCTGCTTCAGACAATGCACTTGAAATACTACAAGGATAATGTAGAAACACATGACTGGGGAGGGGAAAAATGCAAAGGTTCAGTCAGTTTGTGTCTGTCAGAAGTGAAGATGGGCCTGTCATTGCAGCACATGGGGGAACGCATTTTGAGGGAACCAAAAGCATTCTATTTCTCTCAAAGAGGCAAAGAAAAATATTCTGCTACTTGCTAGACTCTATGGGACTTTGCCATTAGATGTCTGATTACAAAAGCATATCTATTGATCTATATCTATCTATATGTAGAACTTTAGAAGTGCTGTAAGCCCTTATGCTTCAGAATGAATCAACTGCTGCAGTGTGCAGAATGGCACCAGGCTTCCTTTCTTCTATGTGCAGCAGTGAAAGTGTTCTGTGCACATCTTTCCTCTAAGACCCTGGGGAGTTACCAGTCCTGGACAAGAGACTCTGGGCAGGAAGAGCACCGTCTCTGCCAGCAAGGTAGGACCCCAGCATACCACTCTAGGAATATCTGTGCTCCTACTTGAAAAGGAAAAGGCAAGTAGCATGTCAGTGGTGCAGCATTTTGTCAGGTCAGCCAAAATACTGATCATTTTGGATGTGGGATGTACCTTGAAAGCCAGATGTGATACAGTTCTGAGCCCATTCCATTTTTTTCTCACCCATTTGTTTCAAGACACTCAGGTTCTGTGAAGGCAAAGCAATCTCTAGGTTAGATGACGACAACTGGCTGGATCTTACCCACTGTGTCATCCAATGGAGGAGAGGGGAGATGAGGAGTTGCCACTGCTGAACCCCTGGCCTGAGTTCAGTTGGTTGGGTCAGCCTTGACCTCACCTGCACCAAATCATGCACCCTGCTGTATCTTTCTCTTGGCACTACCCTTCTGTAACAGTTGCTAGGGTATCCCTTTGCCTCTTGCCTTTGGGATGCTCAATTCTCTTCTTCCTAAAATATCCTAGACTCAGAAGTAAAACCATATGGATTCAGCTCTTTCTGGAAAGAACCCTGGGATGCTATAGGATTTGCTGTGTTGGAAATACTGTATTGTTGCCATTGGCAGATCAGGCAGAGGTTAAGGAGATTTTATCTGCTAGCACACAAATCTGAAGTTCTGCCAGGAGACTGAGAATTTCAGAGACAGAAATCCTTTCTGATTTTCTCATTTGCATGGATCTGACAAGGCAGTACCTGGAGAGGTTGAATGCCAGAGACAATGTGATCAGCGATCATTCTGACTTGAGCTCTCTTCTTTGGATCTTGGGGCAGGAGCCTGGGGTTAGGATGTGTCTCTTCTAGGTAATTAATTATAGCTAGCTGTAATGAACAAAGAGATAATAGGAAGTTATTGGAGAATCCAGTTCACATCCTGGACACCTAGGAAAAGGGAGCTGATCCAAGAGAATACAACAGCTTTTGAAGGCAGTTTGTTACCAGTCCAAGGAACAGAATAACCCCTCTGCCTGTGACCTTGATGTCATTTGGTCCAGCTGTAATTTCAGGCAAAGCATGAAACAGCCACTGAAGTGAGACTACAAACTGCTTAGTGAAAGGTGGAGTTATGAACCAAAGCAGAATCGAACTTAAATCCTTGACAGTAGTCTTCCATCAGTGACTATGTGCTATTTCTGTTCCCAAATGGGATCATAAATGCCATCTATTTTCCAATATATAGGTGAGAGCTCTGGAGAAGAAGATGGGACAGACTGGGCAGCAGGCTGGAGTGAAAGGTTAACAGGGATGTGGCTGATAACTCACTGACTGACAAAGGGTGATGCCATCAATTTTCAAGGCTGGGACTTGCTGCATTGGATTCAGTGCTTTGAATTCAGCAGAAAACTGTGGAAACAAACCTGAGATTACTCTACAGCAATAAGAAATTTTTCTTCCTTGTTTTCTTCTCCCAGAACCCAGTTACCAAATTTTTTTCCTACTCTTTTCCCTTAATACTAATCTTCGCAGTAAATTATGCCATACTATTAGCCTACAGCAAGCTCTTACTGGGGCTCAGAGATCATGGCATCCAGGGCCAGACTGCCTTATCTCTTGATAAAGCATCCTTGCAATGCTCAGAATGGATGGTGCATCAGTGCCACCATTACTGTCCCAGCTGTCCGACTCTGTCTTAGCCCATATCAGCCCATTGAACCAGTGGTACTAAGAGGTGCATAACACCTTCCTATGCACCCCCAAGTGAAGATCTCTTTTGGCAACCCGCTTCTTCCTTTTGCAGCCCTCTGCAATATCATTTGGCATCTTTTGGACACCTCCCATCCACACCTCCATGCATTGTCTGGTGCTAATTGAATGAGGCTGAGTCTGATTAAAGTGTGGGGCAGCTTCTCTGAAGTCTGTGCTCCAGATATATTCAGTTGTATCATGATAAGCAAAAGATCTTCAGCCTTATGGATTCAGTCACAAATGTCTGAGAGAGAGAAAAGCCTCTAGTCTCCTGCAGTCATATTCTCCTCCCATCTCACATGCCAGGGAATACTGGCTGAAAGCAACTATTAATTACAGAGAAGTGGTGAGGAATTCAGTAACTTTGCTTGTGAACTTTCTAGTGCTAATCCCAAGTCTCCTAATGGTCCCCAAGTTCAGTACACCTGGAGAGAGCAGAGGTATTTTTATCCTTACCTGCTGTCCTCCATCCTTAATGAGGTTCACTGGGACCAGGTCATAGGAAAT
Source organism: Toxostoma redivivum (assembly GCA_013397375.1). NCBI lineage: Eukaryota > Metazoa > Chordata > Aves > Passeriformes > Mimidae > Toxostoma > Toxostoma redivivum. Next base: position 11,302 of record VXBI01024171.1, read on the forward strand.
TCCTTTCAGAGCCAGTGCTAGGGAGAGAAGAGTGTACAGCTTCAGACAGCTGCACTGGGACCAGTTTTATCAGTAATGGGCTCAGGGAAATATTAGCCATCTACATTTGAAAAAATACCGTATTCCTCAAGGAAGGTGGCCTGAGTCCACTGAGAAGACAGTGCTCTGGCAAATGAAGGACCAAAGCACTAAATATCAGTCCTAGCAAAACCACTGCATATTTCAAAATAAGCTTTGCAACTCTGCAGCACAGGCCTTCCTGATTCAGCTTATAGAGGGCAGGCGCCCATGTGCTCACCTCTAAAACCTATCTGACTCAGTACAAGTCATTCCCAGCCCTGCTTAGCTCTCAAGACCTGGGCAGGACAGAGTCTGAGGCAGTATCATGAAGCTCTCTTATCTGTTCTCCTCTATTCCACCTGCTCCAGGTAAGCTTCAGTCTTCACCTCCCTCCCCATGGGGAGATGCCTCACTGTTCCAGCTCATGTTTGCTGACCTCTCATTGATTAACTGGGTTACTGAAAGGGAGGATACTGCAATACTGAGTAAATAGAGAAAAACAGAGGTCAACACTGAATCTTACCAATTCGCACTCTCCAAGAACAGGAACTTCGGAAATAGCTGTAAAGTATCGGCTGAGAAGAGAAAGTTAAATGGAGCATCAGAGTATTGTATGCAAGGAGAAGAATGCATGAGCAGAAGGCATTTCAGGAACTCTAAGACAGAGGAGAGCAATGTTTGAAGGAGAGAGGGCTCCTTTCTAAAAGTAACTGCTCCTGATTTGGGCATACAGGTAGCATCACTGTCTCTCATAATAGCCTTCTCATTATCCAGTTGCACCTGATGTTTCCAGCAATGCACAAATGACTTTTAAATTATTCCCTATAAATCTTCCCTCTTTGTCCCTATCCAATATTACTAACTTCTATCCCATCTTAGATTTCTACTGATTGTGCCAAGCACCTGCACTGGATATTTGCATGGCATGAAATAGCTCTTCCAGCCAAGCAGGGAAAAGCCAGATCTCTTTCCAAATAAGAAGAGCTTCTGCTGTTTGAGATGAAAGCCACGAAGACAGACAATTTTACCTGAACTATAACACTAAGGCAACTTTCCCAGATGCTTCCACCCTGTCCAAACTCTCACCTTTTCAGATGCCATGGTAAGTGTATGCAGTTTTCTCCACAAAATAAAAACAACATCTGTGTTTTCCCTTTTAACTCAGCTGGAATGGGGGAAGGCTTCTCTACTAAATCCAATGAGGAAAGGACTATGCCCCCTAGTCTGTGCTCAGGAAACAAAAGCCAGCCAGTCAGATTCAATTCTGAGTCACTGCAGTCACTCTCTCCTAGTCCTGATATAAAAATCATTAACCAGATTTAAGCTTGGAAGCACATTTGGGAACCATTCTTATTTTTGTAGCTTTTCATCCAGAAACAAGTAAGATATCTGGAGAGCTGTTGCCAGTTGCCAATGCAGAAATCTAACATTGGAGAAGAAAAAAAAAAGAAAACCAAA
>VXBI01024172.1:0-13665 GCA_013397375.1 Toxostoma redivivum
AAATGTTAAAAGAAAAAAAAAAATCCCTGTCAGCTTTGGATGGTGGCAGTGATTTTTTAAAATGCTTTTAACATTTTACTTCTTGCTGCAGCTTGGTGATAGGCCCTAACTGAAGTGTGTTCTCTGAAGCCTGTGGTATGTCCCCCTCTCTGCATGTGTTGTTTCAGCTTCAGACCTTGTGGCAGAGGCATCCAGGCTCAGTCACCTGAGGAGCTGCACAGCCAGAGTGCAGCTTTTGCTCACTGAATCCATCACAAGTGCATTCTTTTAATAAGGTGGTGTGGTCTGCACACAGTTCTGCCTTATTAAAAGGGAGAGCAGCTGCAAGTTGCACTGTGCATCGCCTGCAAGCTGTGTGTTTGGCAGACCATGTGAGGTGTTTGTAACAGTGCTGAATTAATGTTTGTTCTGTTCCTGATTTTGTATCCCCAAAGCTTCCCTAAAATGGAAAGGCGCCTTGTATCCAAACCTGAAAAAATTGCATTTGGTGGCCAAATGTGGGTCAGCCAAGTCTGCAAATGTATGACAGAATGAGGAAACTCTAATACTTTATTTTACTAAAGTTAGTGACATTTCATACCATACCAATGGCAGAAATATTTCTTGGTATCTTGGATTTGATTATTTTTTATAGCTGTTGCTTTTGTCTTTGCACTCAATCAGAAATTCAGGGATAGACTAGTTTTGCAAATTTAGCAGAGTATTCAGCTTACAGTGGCAACACATGTCCAGGGCATGTGCATGTGAAAATTATGAATTCTGACTTTGAAATCTTGAAATACAAACCTTTGCTACAGATTTGAAATCTGGCTAAAGCTGTTTTGTCCCTTTGCCATTCTCTGAGTTCTCTTTTCTCCCCTTTGCAGTGTTAGAACTGCAAATGACAGCAGTATTTCTAGTCCTTTTGATGCATTTAGCCTTATTTTTTGATCAAATTCTGACTCTGGAATATGCAAACTCATACAGTAATTTTACAAAGGTATTAATTTTCCTGTATCAGATGTGTAACGGGTTTTAATCTTTTTCTCTATAGTGTAACAAGAGCCAATATTTGGATCACTTGCATTAATGTTTGTGGGTAAATAGTGAATAATTAAATTAGAAGTTACGAAGTTGCATTCCTTGCTTCTATTTGATAGATGCTGAAATTTCTGGAAAAGCATAAAAAGGAATATACAGTTAGTGAGGTCTCCACATTCCTCTCTCCCCCCCTTACAACTGCAGTAGTTCAGATTCCCTTAGTTTTCTGGGATTTGTTGTTGCTTCCTCCCTTCCATGTAACCACTGAATGTGTAACAGGGGTGAGTTGCCCCTGCTGATTTCAGCTTCCTTTTCCCCCGTGAAGGTCCCTATGATTTTGGGGGTGTGCTGACCAACAGTAACCGGGACATCATCAACGGGGACGCCATCCACAAGCGCAACCAGTCCTACAAGGAGATGCACTGGTCAGTGTCCTGCTGCACACCTGCACATTCACAGGAGTTTGTCTTTAATAGAGAAAAATGCACCAAAGCCTCTGGAGTTCAAACTCCTCGGTGCAGGACATCATAATGGGGGTTGGCTTGAACACCTAGAAATGAATGTGCAGCTTTAAATGATTAAACACTTCAACCTTATTTATATAAGTTAATATAAGTTCTTAATTGCTGGCAAGCTTCAGATCAGTGATGGATGACTTCTCAAGAAGTTAAACAGCTCCTGAACTAGTAAGAGGTCCCACAGCCCATACTATAGACAAATATAGACAATAGTGCAGTTGCTGTCTGAGGATGAATCTGGGGACTGGGGCGTGGGAAATCTGTCTGCTTTTTATCTGGCTGTGGGCAACTGCGTGGCTGAGACACTTGTGCAGTGTCAGAGCTGTGCAGCAGTTGTGGTGCTCTGAGGTGTCCCTTTCTCTTTGCAGCCTTCACCCTGGAGATCTCTATCCTTTCACCAGAAAGCCCCTGTTCATCATCGTGGATTCTTCCAACAGCGTCGCCTACAAGGTAAGGCCTTGGAGGCAGTTCCTCGTGTGGTAGGATGCAGTGCCAACCCCTAGTTAGCTTACACTTCTAACAGGCTATTTTTTTAAACAGTTTGTATTCAGTCTTTCTTTTCTTTTGAGGTTGTGCATGCTAGTCAGGATCTGACCCTATGAATAGGAACAAGAAGGAGAAGCACATGAACAGCCGCTCATTGGAAAGTAATAAATCCTCCTGGAGGGAAAAAGGTTCAAGATTTCCAAGGTCTCTGGTGGGAGGTTTACTTTTGTTTTATACCAAAGACAAATCTCGGTGTGTGTGCATGGGGGAGGGAGATAACTAATGTGCTTTTCTTTTTTCCAGTCATCCAACATTCAGTTGCTTTTAAGCAACAGAAAGGAGTCAAAGCATTGAGCCTGATCTTATAAAACACAGGGTGTCTGTGTCTGAAAAGTGTCTGAACCAAGGAAGTAACAAGCCTCAAATTAGCATCCAGTGTCACTGTAGAGTGGTGTTTGCTTGGACACTGAGCCTCCTTCCTAGGGTGCTCTGGACTTACAGTAGAATTGCTCCATGCCAAATCAACTCTGGGAATCTGCAGTTCGGGTAATACAGAAGCAGGCATTGCACTCGTGGTGGCCAGTTGAATCTGGAGAGCATTACACTTGTATTTCATTCATGAATGGGGTAATAAGAATGTGCTATATCCGGGGAAAGTGCCACTTCTTCTGTGTTCCTTTTTATAGCTCCATTATGTGCAGTGAGGGAAGGGAACATCCACAGCTGCGTTTCGGAGGAGGAACAGGGACGTCTAGTGGCCAGAGGAACCTGTGCCTTGTTCAGTGTCCACAGGCTGTGCTGGTTGTTTTGAAGGCATGTGTTGGCCAAGGAGAGGTACTAAATCAGTGGTCAGTGTGATTCAGGATAGTTCTGTATTGAGCCAGGAAAGCCCTGCCTGACAGCCAGATAATGATCTGTCCTCTCTGTTGGCTCTTTGGTTTGTTGTAGTGTGATGTATCTCAGAGGACTTTTTAAACAGCACTTTATTTATTTAATCTCTCATTGAGTTTCTTTTCCTTGTTCTGCAGTAAGCTGGCAGGGGTGTAAAACCCATCAGTCTGTTCAGCACAGCTGGTGGAGAGCATCCAGCTCTGGCTGTGTGGAAGGAGCACAGAAATGCGAGCTTTGGAAGTATTTCAGGACAGGATTATAGAAGTGGCTGCTAGGAGCACTGACCCAGATCAGAACAGTGTGGGCAAAACTGCAAGGAACCTAACAAGAAGTATGTTCAGCATTTCAGAAGTGACACTCACCTTCCCCATCTCTTGCCACTGAACATAGGCAGACATGTGAGGGGACTGGTTTAGGTGACTTGTTTTGTTTTCCACTGAAGGTTCATGGCAGAGCTCTCAAGGTTAGTGTTTGCAGCCCTTGTACACTCCTGCCTGTGGTTGTGCTGGGGTCCCAGAGTGCCCTGACAGAGCTGTGACTGTCCCCAGGGGGCTGGGAGGTGTCTGAGAGCTCAAGTGCTGGCATGAACAAAGAGGTTCTGTGCAACCCTGTGAGGAATTGAAGTCAATACTGACTCTTCCACGTGGCTGCTCTGATCCTTCCTGGTAGGACAGGAGCTATCCTGACATTTAAATGTCACTGCCAGCAGTACTAGCAGGAACAGCAACTGCTCACACATCTTTTTCTGCAGCCCGTTCCTCTCTCCTGCACGCATCCCCATCCTCTCCCTCTCTCTGAAGGGCTTAAATGGTGATGACTGAAAGTAAGTCCTGCCAGGAAGTGACTTGCCAGTTTGTCAAATCAGCAGCACTTGAACAGCTTCCTCCCCTGTATATTTAGCTGAAAGTGGAAGATAACTGCAAATCGAGCAGATCTACTGAAAGCCGTGATTTTTTTTTTAACACTTCCATTTAAATATAGCTGTCTGTGTGTTCTTGAAGGTTACCACTGCATATGTGGATGAAATAATTTTTTTAAATCAATATCTTCCTGTAGCTGTGGTTGTCTAGGATCATGGTCTTAAAACCAAACCAAAACCTTCAGCCAGTGAGAATGCAAGGCCTTTGTCAGTGATGTGGTGTAAATACTTGGCTTAGCAAAGCTTAAATGTGAAGTGACTTCTTTTGGAGATGATGGGCAGTTCTTTCTTGGAGGGAGATGTACATGACATGCATTGTAAAAGTCAGCAGTACTTCTGTTGGAAAACCTGAACACTGGAGTAAAAAACCAGTCAATTTTGAAACAAAATGGGGTTTATCCTTTTTGAAGTTGTCCATGCAGTGAAGGGTAGGGTATTCCATATCCAGACCTCCTGTCAACATCTGGATTGCAGGGCAGGTTTTCCTGGCTTAACCTGTGCTGGGACAGAGTCCAGAGTGCTCCCAGCCAGTGCCTGAGAGGCACAGGTGACCCAGGGGTGCTGTTGGACTGCAGGGCTGTTCTCACTGGTGGCATGGCTGCTTTGGTCTGTGACTGAGTGACACACGATGGAATTAATTAAACATGTCAGTCTGCTCATGATGTGAGTTACTGCAGAAGGTCAGACCTTGCCAGTATGTGTATTGTGCCAGCAGTGTCTGAAGTTTGAAATGTTTCTTCCACCAGTTCCTGGCCTGTTGTTACTGTCTGCAAGGGAGTTGTCTTTGTTTCTTCCTTAGACACCAAACCTTAGTATCCAGCATTATCAGTCTTCCCTGGGCTCCTAATGAACTAGAGGGGTTTTTAGCACTACTCAGCACTCTGTCAGAGATGGGAAATGTTTTCTTTTGATTAGACTAGATTTCTGTCTCTAATACTTAGCAGATTTAGATCAAATTAATCCTGTAAAACTAATATAACTGAAATATACTGCCTGGAAAGTTCAGCTGAATTATGCAGAGGCTAAAAGGAATTAAAAAATTAACTTTTTGAGGATTCTGTACAGGCAAATGCTTGTGGTGGTGGTGTATGTCTTACACTTGTAAACTGCAGTTTTAAGAATCTAATCTTCAGATGTGTGTGTGGCACTCATTTGCTCTGGAGGCAGGTTTGATTCTGTGCTCTGAAGGATGCAGACAATCACATTTTCTGTAGCTTTGCAAGCCTTCAGTTTTAAGAAAGCTGTTCTGGTGAGAGCTAATGAGGTTTTGTGTGTGATTTTTGGCTTTTTTCCCTTTGTGATAATTGTTTACCACCAGACAGATACACAATAGGACTGTTATTGGGTAAATATTGATGGACAGTGGTGGTGTTTCAGGTTCTGGAGAAATTCTTGTGCAATTGGACACTGGCAACATTTAAGGTGCTGGTGAAAGGGGCATGAAATGAGTGTTGTAAAATGAGGGTTCAGTACAGCAGATGTTAAGGTTGTGATACACTTGCTTTAAAGGAAACTTAATTTAAATCTTTTCTCTGGGCTCTCCTGTTTCATCAGACATAGCTCTTCCTGCTAGAAAAAAAAGGGGAAAGAAATGGTTTTGACTGGGCAGTTCAGTTGGTGTTGAAGGAAGATGCTAAAACCAATTGCTCTCACTTTTACTGCAGAACATGATTTTTTTATTTTCAAGTAATGTGTTACTACTTAAAGCCAATTTCCATGAAATTAGTGTCTGCCATCAGTAGCAATGAAATGAGAGAATTGTAATTCCTTTAAAATGTAATTGGTTATATTCCTTCTGTGCTGTGATCTCTGAGTAAGTGAACTTGTCAGGCTCATTGCCAATGCTGAGCTGTGTGAGGGGCATTAGTGTGTTCTGTCATTAATATGATTTGTACCCTTGACTTGCTGAATATTCAAGGCAAGCAAAGTGACCATCAATACTTCAAAATTCTTATCTGTTACAGAATTTCACAAACTTATTTGGACAGCCATTGGTGTGCTTGCTTTCTCCAACAGCATATCCAAAAGCATTACAAGGTATGTGCAGTATTGCATTTCCCAACAAGCTGCAGTTGCATCCTGTATCTATTCCAAACAGAATTTAGATTCCTCAGGAAAAGACAGCTTTTCATTGCTGCGTAACCCTAAATGAGTTTATCAGAGTTTATCAGTCCCTGATGTAGTATGATAAAGTTTAGCTGTTGTATATGGTAGATAATTTGTTGCAATGCTGGTGACATTTCCACAGATGGCTCCAACAAGAGCTGGGAGCAAAGGCTCTCCCTCCTACAGGGACACTGAGGAGGTGGCAGCCCAGCGTGGGGTGATGGTGGTGATCACAGCTCTGGGCAGCTTTATTGCCCCCAGGAAGGAGCAGAGTCAGTTAAGGTGTCTTGGTGTTAATGCACATCTCCAGCAAGCCTTTACAGGCAGTCATTGATCAGGTCTGCAGAGAGAAGGTGTAGCTAGCACACAGGAGTGGCTCTCTGTGAGGGAATTTAGCGGGTGAGCGACTTCCTTGTGTGGCAGGGACACATTTCTGTTTCATGTGCCAAATGTATCCCTTTGTCTATTGATTTATTTTTCCTTTTAGATCAGTCTCAGCGGGGTAGCCTCTTCACACTATTTCTGAACAATCCGTTAATGGCATTCCTGTTTGTCTCTGGATTATCAAGCATGCGCCGAGGGTTGTGGGAGAAGTGTCAGGATTACCTCAGAAAAATCAACCGGGACATTGCCCAGCTGCTGACCCACTCCAGATCCATAGGTACGGCCTGGCCAGGCCCAGCTGAGCTTTTTGGGAGGGTTTGAGCCTTTCTAAACTGAGCTCTCTTTGCCTTCTGTACAGATCAGTCCTTTCTTCAGTTTTTTGGGGATGAATTTCTTCGCTTGCTTCTCACAAGATTTATCTTCTGTTCGGCTACTATGAGGATGCACAAAATCTTCCGGGTATGCAGGGATGTCTGTGTCTTTGTGGGAGCTCCAGAACTGTCCTGGCTCAGGTGGGAGGGTCCAAGGGCTGAGCAGGACCTCAGAAAGGTGACTTATGCTCACATGCTGTCCCTGCAGCTTGTCTCTCCAAAGGCACGAAGCCTTTGGCTTGCAGGAGCCTCAGTCCTGCACCTAACACAGCAGGCACACTCCAGTTCAGTTATGGCACTCTGGACAGCCTTGTCTGCTAGAAAAATTCCTCTTTATAATTTAAGATTATTATTTCTACACAACCAAAAAGGTATAGAACAAGAATACAAGAGGAAGTGGGGAGGAATGGGTCATTATTTCTGGAACGTTTTCATGTGAATGGGTTTTGAAAGGTCTTTGAAGTGTAAATGAATACACTAAATAGGAAGATGGTATTTTGTCTCTCTGTTGGTTAAAGCTGTGCCAACAGAGAAGTCTGCTCTGGATCTGCACCATTTTATGTGAGTGTTGGCATATAAACTGCCTGCTCCATTTTAAATCCTGCAGGGAAAAGTGGGACTGGAGCATTGAAAGGTGCAGCATTCAGTTGTGGAGCTGCAGACATCCAGCAGCTCTCCAAGGCTAAGACAGCTACCTGGGCAGCTCTGATACCAGGGAAAAGAAGTAGGTCTGTGTTAGTGGGGAGAGATTTGCCCCCAGTGTCTTAGATATTTGTTTTAGGATGAGATGAATCTCCCACTGGAGATGCTTACATGTCTGTAATTTCAAGAAATGAACTCCAGCCTAGTGGGTAAGTACATGTGAATATTTTTTTGTCTCTTTTAGTGGTTTTATATTTTTTCTGCTAAGCCTCAGTAAGAGCAGGCATTTGTATTGCCACTGTGACTATCTCTGAGTCAATGGAAAGAGAAAACTGAAAATTCTAGAATATTTTCTGTTTCTGTGCCATACTGAATAGATTAAGGTGAAATTGGCCTTTTGCAGTCTTCTTCCTAGAGGGTGTGAAAGAAATGAGTGTCTGATTCTCTTTGTTTTCACTGTCATCTAGCAGGAGACTCGAAATTATCCTGAATCTTATCCTCAGCTGCCAAGAGATGAAACGGTGGAGAACCCTCACCTCCAAAAGCACATTTTGGAGCTGGCTTCCATACTGGATGTTAGGAATGTTTTCCTGGAAAACACACTCGATGACTATTAAAAGAAACTGTCTTACTGCAAAGGGGATTCCCTGGCCACAGATTTTGAATGGTGCAGTTTTATAATGTGAAAATCATAAAAGGAAGTACTTGATTTTATTTTTAAATTTAGGACCATTATTTTAAAAAGTAATAATAAACAGCTGTTAGTTGAGCTGCTCCATTCTGTATGGGGTCAATTTTATAAGCAGAAGTTTTCATGTCTTTTAAATGTTAAACTAAAGAATCACTAGAGGTTTATTTCTGGTCTTGTGGCTGTCAACCACATTTCCAACAGCTGATCCTAAGTATAGAAGTATTATTGGTTACCTTTAGCCCACATTTGTGGAAATCCTTTATTTTTATACAATTTTAAGAAATTGGAAAGAAAAAAAAAATCAACAGAAAAAACCCAGTATTTTATCCCCAAAGAGTTTGGATTTGAAACGGTAAAGATGGAACCACACAGTGCAAACCAACAATAGCAATAACACAGATTCCTTCATAACAAATATATTTTTTCAGTCTTAGGCAAGTGAGGAGACAAAACTGTGGACAATTAAATTGCATTTGGAGCAGTGCTTTGAAGTGAATTTGTAAAGATACTTCATGCTCCCTGTAAGTTTGATGCAGCAGTTTTCTGTCTGAACTGTGTACTGCTGGGCAGGTGGTCAATAGGTGAACAAACTGCAAACCCTGAAAGTCAGCCCCCAGCTCTCACTGTCATGTGTGCCACCCTGCCACAGGAGGAGGGGGCATTCTTCAGCTGGAGGTACTGTTTAGAAATTCCAGCATTTCCAGCAGGTGTTGCCCCTCCTGTCTGTGTGTGGATGGAATGTGTGGCTCCTGCAGCATGAGCACTCCCTGGCAGGAGCTGGGGGTATGTTCCATTCACTGCTGATGTTACAGTGCTGTGCCACAGCCCCAGGAGAGGTGCTGATGTTCCCCTGTCAGGTGAAACCAAGTGGGAGCTGCTGTGACCCCCTGGATGTTTTGCATGTCCCCCCATGACCCAGCCCTGCCCTGGAACCAGGAGCAGCGAGGGGCTGTACCTGTGGCAGCACCTTTGGCTCCCCAGCCCAAGAGCTCAGCCTGGGTGTCTGCAGGAGCACAGTGGCCTTTGGGAAGGGGCTGGATGGAGAAGGCTCTTGTGGCTGCTGGGGAGAGTGCTGGCTGGCTCATTTGGGACTGCACTGCCTGCCCTGCAGAGCTAGAGGAGCTCTGGCAGCTCCTGGCAGTGCAGAGAGAGCAAGAATGAGGGAATGGAGATACTTTATTAAATAGAAAAGCCAATTGTCCCTGTTCCATAGGCTAGAAAAGAAGTGAGAGGACAAGTCCAGTCAGTGCTTTTTGTTGAACCCCAGCCATGTCTCTGTGCAGTGCAGAACTTGGTGACTGCCATGGTGTCATGGCAATCCTGGGTTCAGATCACACTCAGGGTGTGATCTGGTCAGCCAGAACAGCACTGATGGGTCATTCTGCTGAGGGAGCACAGTGTGGAACAGCAGGAACAGCTGCAGTGTAGCTAGGGAGTTTGCATGAAGGTTCTTTGTAGCTGGGCTGAAGCTTGCACCATCCATTCTTTATTTCCCAAGTGTACAAAATCCTGTGAATGCTTGTGTTTGTCCTAAGCAGTCTTGAAGCTGGTACATTGAGACCCCCCCCTTGGTGCTGCTCTTTGGACTCTAGCAGGATTTCATTTCCCAGGCTGTGGAGTCTGTTCTGAGGAGTGTGTGTTTGTGTGTGCATGTGTGTGCTCAGTGTTTGTGTGTGTATGTACAGTACACATACATCTACTGGCTGGTGTAAATTGTAAATATGTATATATGTATAGGTACTTGTATATGTATTAAAAAGAATGAACCACTACAATGTCTATATACAAAATTTATATATACACACATACACCATGTTGGGTGGATTCCAAAAGGTGCTGCAGATCACTTGTGGTTGTACTAAAGGTTATGGCTCTTCTGTCACTGTAATTTGCTGTTTGCAGGGACTTACCCTTGGACCTTGAAGTAATTGATAACTGATTCCAGGTACAGGAGCCCTTAGTTAGCCAGGGGAATGGGTACCCCTGTATGTATTACAGTGATAAGATCCATGTGTTTCCTGTGAAGCTGATCCCTGCCTTTCTGCCTGGTAGGAGGCCCCCAGTTGCTAAAATGTGGGATTGTATCTGGAGGCTAAAGATGCAGGAAGCCTTTAATGCAGCAGCAAGTGAGAGGCAGGTTTTCTGTTGCTGTTCCTCTACCAGCAGTGTTCAGCTTGCATGGAAAAAGGGAATTGAGTTTTCCCCAGCTCATTGCCTTCCAACCAAATGCTTTTGCTTTGCTTTAGCTTTTGCTTTGATGAAGCTATTCTTATTTTGGTTCCATCTCTGTGGAAAAGAAAAGAGTATGCTGTTTCCAAGCAGAGGAATGATGATGATGATGATTTCACTCGTGTAGGCTGGTGAACCTCTGGGACATTGCTTGTGAACTGACTGGGAAAGCCTTGGTGGTCCTCACCTTCGTTTAGCCAGGCTGAAGTGGGGAGTCCTTGCTTGTGACCTGAGAGGCTTCTACCACTTGCAACCCTTCAAGGAAGTTCTGTTTGCTTTTTGCCAAGGTAGATCTCATCAGAGAAGAATGCACTTTTTAAAATACAAAACGCCCTGAAGAAGCTGGAATGTAGGAGGAGAATATAGGCCTTGAAAATTAGTTCAGAAGTTGAACTTAGCATCAATGACTGTCCAAGTCAAAAATTAATTCTTGAGGTTCCTTATTCTCCTCTTACCTGCTGATCTTTGTTAGAAGGTCCAGTGCTGGGACGTTCAAAGATAAAGATTTCACTCCTGTTGTGTTGGGAGGAGTATGGAATTGTACTGTGGAAGCAGAGGGCTCATACCCTCTGTCTGCTCTAGCTGTAGCTAGGATGAGTGTCTGGTCTTGGATTTTGAGCCAGCCCCTTCTTTCCCACCCAAAGAACTGCATTCAAGATGAAAATGTTGATATTTTCCCCTCCAAGTAAAAGCTTGTCTTGTTTAAACTAAGTCATTCTAAACTTGTGCTACTGTGTGCTCTGTGCTATGGTCGTAGGTACCTCTCGGTGTATGCTTGTGTGTACTGAAGAAAATCTGGTTTCTGTATCTCACAGTCCTCAGTGTGGAAGCGAAGCAAAGACTGAACCATTTCTAAGTGAGAAGAGAACAAATCCTTTTCTTCTCAGGCCTGATGCCTTCCCTCTTGTCTCGCTCTCCCTTTCTCCATGTATCTTTATTGCTTATATTAGCGGAGAAGACTTGCCAGCACCAGGCAATGCCAAATTAAAGGGGTAAATTCTGCATGTAATACATTGAGAGGACAAGGTGAACTGGACCAGCTGTGTCCTTACAGGACTGCTCCTGCCTGGCTCCCTACTCCCTGCATGTGGTGTGCTCAGATGAATCCTGCTCCCACAGTAGGTTTGTGCTCCTGCCCAAACTGGCTTTGGAACATCTTGCCAAAGTTACTGCTGTTGCCTTTTTGCCCCCTTTGACTTCTCAAAATAACAGTGATAGGGCAGTGCAGGGTTATGAGTCTTTAATGCTCTGATTTTTAATTCCTCTTGGGATGTGATGTGTCATTTTGCTTTGTGCACCAGCTAAATGGAGCACTAACTTCCGTGAGCTGTGCAAACACGACTTGCTCCCTAGAGTGCTTTCTTGAGAAGTTTCAGGACGTCTCTCTCTGAGTAGTTCAGACAAAATAATGTCTGTCAAGTCATGACTGAATAACCCAAGACTGTTCTCCAGGGACATTGCAGAGATGTCTTTAAAGGATCATAGCAAACAGATCAGGGTGACAGGAAATTTGGCTTCAATTAATCATCTTCAAAAGCTACAATCTGAGTAGCTCTGGTCAGGCTTCTCCCCTAAGGATGGGATGGAAGTGCTGTTCCACAGCCCATCCCTGGCATGAGTTAGGAAGCACCTCCCCTGCCTCACTGCCTCCCGTGTCCTGTAACCATGCTGTGCTGCAAGTCTGCTCCTTCCCAAAGCTAAAAATTTCAGAATCTGTCTGAACAGCTGTTTTGTCTTGAGGTTTCTTTTGTAAAAGCTTTGCCTGTGTTCGATTCCTCAGTAAGTGTCTGAGTGCAGCTCAGTGGTGCAGCCTCACTCAGTCCTGGTGCTGTTGGCAGCTGGTCTGTGGTGGCTGTGGCTGCTCTGGGGCTGAGGGAGCTCTGCAGGCAGGAACAGGTACATGAACAAGGGAAAAAATTTAATACAGAGAGCTGAAAACTGCTCTGTGTGCCTCATAAGGTCAGACTGGACACAGCAGCTGGGGCAAAGCTCTCCAGAGCGGATTATACACTCCTGAAGGGGCTCTCTGACATTTGTAACATCAGACTTTTAGAGCAATACTGTTCTGTGACCAAATGTATTCAGGTGCTTTGAAGATCAATAGAGATCTGCTCAATAGAGCAGAGGACACACATAACTGCTTCAGCTTTAGGAGTGACAGCTACTTTTTATTTTCCTGTCTAAACCATTACTATGCCAAGACTGAGGAGAGTTAGTTCAGGATTTCTGAGTCCAACATTTCTTGGGGTTAAGGACTGTGTCTGAATTCTGCCCAGATCCCAGATGCACACATAGATATTTTGTTCCTGGTTTCATTGCCGTTGGGAGCAGACCCCAGCACAGCTTGCTGGCCTGCAGGAGCCCCAGAGCAGAATAAATCTCACCAGCCCAGTCCCAGCAGCTGCTCCTTCCAGAATAAACCTTGCTGGGAGGATCTACCCCCCAAGACTTCACAGATAGATTTTGGCACGTGTTTATTACCATTCTGCCATTGACCTGGTTTGTTGGGAGCAGGATTCTGCCTCATGCAGGCTGAAAAGCACAAGTTGCTTCTGCCCTGGGCAAGGCCCAGCAAGAAGGATGAGGGGAGCGCAGGTGGGAGTTTTTGGGAGCGTTCTGGGAATGCAGAGGGACCGTGCCTCGGGCAGCCCAGCTGCGGAGGTACAGGGAGAGTTTTGCCTCTCTGAGAATCAAATTATTTATTACCAAAAGTAATTTTATAGTGAATTGGTTTAAAGTTATTTTACAGCTGTGTGCCTGTATATCGTATTTTGGTAAAAACGGATATTTTCCTTAAAATATATAGAGATATATAAATAAACTTTTTTTGGAGGAAATGGACTTTTTTTGCAAGGGATCTGTAATCGCCAAAGCAGTGTGATGCCAGAAGCGACTGTGCCGTTGTTCGGGGAGGGAAGAAGCGTGGTTGTGTTACTGCTGGACACTGCGGGGAGAAGCGAAAGCCGCGATGGACCGGGACACAGCCGGTGCGGTACCGGGCCGGTACCACAGACCGAGCCAGCCCCGCGTCCTGCTCGCCACCGCCTTTCCAGAGACTTTGGAGCAGATTTCCGTTCGCTTTTGTCCCCGCCGCGCCGGGGCCGGTCCCGTTCGCGGTTGTGCCGTGTCCGAGCCGTTCGCTGTCCCTGTCCCGGCCGCCCCGGCCCCGCCGGCGGACTGTGCTGTCAATAAACTGTGGTAAACGCTCGTACCGAGCCGCATGCTGCACAGCGGCAGGGAGCCGAGGGAGGAGAGGGGCCGGGGGCGGAGCTGAGGGCGGAGCGGGGCTGAGGGGCGAGAGGGAGCGGGAGGGGAGCGGGAACTGAGGGCGGAGCGGGATCGGGGACGGAGCAGGAACCGAGGGAGGAGCGGGGAGTGAGGGCGGAGCGGGGCTTGAGGGAGGAGCGG
>VXBI01024173.1:0-13919 GCA_013397375.1 Toxostoma redivivum
TCTTCCCCTCACAAGGAGTTGTACTTGCAAATGTACATAACAATAAAATTATATATAAAATCCTAAATAGTATAGGACTATATAAATATACAATATTCAATACATAAATGTATTATATTTATTGTATTGATTGATTTGTTTATTGGGTTTGGTGTTTTTACAATTTTTATTTGGAGATGATCCATGATGCCCAGGAACATATCTCCATGCAGTGCAGTAAATTTTTAAGAGGGTTCAGCATTTGATCCTATAATACTTGATTCAAACCTTGACATGCTATAAATAAAGTAGATCTATTGACTTCTAAACTTAATCCAGGAATGGAGGCAAGAGTTCTTCTCAGAGTGCCAGAAGAGAAGGAAGGCTAGCCTGTAGGCACTGTCTTCCTAGAGAGAAAGCAGGTATATGTCATGGGCTCAGCCTTCAAAAGACAAATGACAATTTGGACAGTTGTAAAAAGAAGAAACAGAAGAAAAAAGAAGAAAAAAAATTTCTAAATGTCTTTTGGGAAAAATGTTGAGTGTTTTCAAGAGAATCCTTTTGGCCTGGTCACCAATAAAAACTTTATGCAAGAAAAAGCTTAAATTATGGCTTTTTCCCCCCACCTCTGCCTTTACTCCAAATCTCTCAAAACTTTTCTTGCTTTAAAAAGAAGCAGCTAAGTAACTTTTGTCAAAGAGAAAGAACCAGAAATCTTGATGCTGTTAATTCTTGTTTTTCAAGTTAGGTCCAATATTTGGTCCTATCTCGCTACCTCCTGTGTGTATCACTTTTTATGAATGGCTAAAAGCAGAAATGTGTAATTAAAGAAAAACAAACCAGGATTTAGAAGGAAGTATTTATGCTTTGATTATTGAGTTTGAAACAGCCTGGAAAGCAGACACTTGGCATAAATACACATGCATTGTTTTGGGTAATGGAAAATATTTCAAACAATTTATATTGGTTATTAAATAGAAAACATGAGTGTAATAGACAGATGTATGCCTAAAAATATTTCTAAAGACATCAAAGCTAACTGCACCTGGTTAGTGAAATACTGAAGGTACTATCAGTTGTAGCTAAGGTGATTGCAACCTCTTCAACTCCATTCCTGACCTTGTCAGGCAACAACCAGTGCCCTGGAGCCCTCTGATTTCTGGCCTGGCAGAGTTGGCTGCTGCCTTCTGTATTACACAATACAAAGTGGAACTAAATGAAATAAATTTAAAAGATCTCTTAAAAATGAAAACCATAACAGAAAAATTAAGGTTAATCAGAAAATCTGATTTTTTTCCACCTATAATTTATTTAAACATTGCGTTTTTCATAGATCTGGAGGTGCCCTTATTTGTTATTAGAGGATCACCTTTAATTTTGTACTTTTCTAATGCTGACTTGCTGTCCACAGCGTGCTTGTAGAACAGCATATGGTGCACCCTGGACAAGTTTTCCCCCTACTAGAGAACCACAGTAGAGCTTCGGCAAGCAAGCATTTTAAAGATCAACAGAAAAGTTGGGAGTTTATTTTCTGTGTTGGTCCAATTAGAGTTACCCTGCAACTCCCAATGTCTTTCTATTCTCTCACCTGCCATGGCTGTCAGGAATTTGGAAGTGCATGCTCATTTAAATCGATACCAGACTGCCTTAAAACCACTCACACAATAACCTCTAGACTGTATTATTCTCTTCAAGGTCTATGAGTCAGTTCCCAGTCCTTTACATAAGGGCCTTTCTCAATTAAATTCCATTTAGGCATCTTGCCCGCTGTTGATTATTAAATGAAATTGTATTTACACTACAAAGATGATGAAGAATATGTATATGAATCCCACATAAATATTTGATAAACCAAGCACACATGTACATACACAGAAAGAAACACATACCAAGATGAACATTTGTCCATGTATCTGCAATATGGAAAGTAAAACCAATTTTTAGCATCTGGTTTTGTATTTCTGTGGTTTGTGCAATGTTCTCGTCTATAAATCCCCCAAAGCACCTCCAGGATCTTCACTTGATGTGTACAGGCATTAGCATACTGCCACTGCAGCTGACTGGAATCCTATTTGCTGAAAGTCAAATGTCTATTGAGTGAAAAAGTTGAGACTTCTCAGCTTCTGAAAGATGCAGGCTACAAGACAATTGGGATGCAGTTAAACTGGGATTTGGAAATTCAGCTCTATTCAAACTTGTACTCCCACTGATCTATTTTTTTTCCCCTGAGTCTTAGAGAGCCTCGTGCCTGTGTATCTGCTTTATGATGTATGGGAGGCTACACAGACCCAGAGAACTCTATACAAGAAATTAGACTAATATAATCGAAGACCAGCTGGCAATACATGTTGGGCAAAAAAGGAAGATGTGACAACTTCAGCTAAACTAACAGACAGAATCACTTGATTTGGTCTCTGCACATCTTTAAAATCATGCTCTGTGAACATTGTTATGACAGGGAAAAACAAGATTTTTTTCCCTGTAAAATTAAATGTCACTCTTGATAGCATAATATCTGAAACATCAACCTTCCAAGTCCATAGCAATATTTTACACAGAAAATTAAACTCTCTCTCTGTTTATTGAGTGGATAATGCTGTCTTCGAATGTGTGAGAACCCCTGCTAGGTGAGAAATTAAAAAAGAAGCACTATAAAGTCTAATGGTATGTATGAAATACAAAAAAGAAAGAAAAAGGTAACTTAATTGGTAATCAGAAGAAATCATAAAACTAATCATGCAATTAATGTCTTAAAAAGCTGGCATATGAGGTGTGTATAATTACCAGAAAACAATGCAGTGATGGTTTCAAGGATTAATGAATTAATGATTGTTGAGGGGAGGAGGATTTGATCTGCAATTTTAGATGTTAGCTTTAAATCCATGCTTAAACTATTACTTTACTTTGTTTACAGGAAATGCCCTCACCATATGCATAGAGAATTTATCTCTGAAATTAGTACTTTTTTCAATATTACATCGGAAAGATTTTCCTTGAGAAAGATGCAGATGTGTTCCCTTTTCCTTGTTACAGCTCCCCATCCTCCCCTCTTGTTCATGAAAATTGAGAACTCTTGGCAAGAAGAGTTTGGGCAGCACATACATCAAAATGACACAAAGCCTAGAGAAATTCACCAATTGCAGGTGCCAGAATAAATTAAAAAATATCTTGACATTATGAATATTTTAATTTTCTCTTTAAAATGTAAAGTGCTACACCACATATTATCAATTGTCCTTTGTTTTGTACACACATTAAAAATAAATTTGTGTTCTGGTGCTGATTGCTAATTTACTGATGATCTTATATATCAAGATGTTAATTTGTTGATAAAATGAGGTGATAGAAAATTACAAATTATTTAAGACTGCTGTACATCAAAACATAAGCATTCCTTTGATTTAGTTGCCAACTACAAAGATTTCAAACCATGGTATGTAAACATTGGTCTTTGTTCCATTTTTTTCCCCTGTCATGTGGTTCAAATGTGTGCATCTGCTGCTAGACGTGATAGCAATGCATGACGGATGGAGGGATGGATGAAAGGATTCCTTTTTTTTATGACAACATAGTCCCAGAATTCAAAAACCTTCAAGGAAGGGTGAGAGAATGGTCCAGAGAAGAGGATGCTGGCTTAGAACTGAGGAGATCTGGGATACCAAATGCATCCCCAGGGCCAACAGCCCATCCCTGACCTGACTCCCCATCTGTAATTTAAAGATACATTTTACTTCCCTACCTTCATGAACTTTTATAAAAGTAAATGCCTTCAAGGCTGCCAGGTAGATGGATGCTATAATAAGAGCAGAAATGTGAGTATACAGGTAGAAGCTTTAAAAATTGTATGGCTAATATGGCAGAGATTTTTAAACTAAACAAATGGATGAATCCTTGTAAAATGCGCCACAGTTAGTAATGTAAGCCTTTTCTATGAGAAGTTTGTCAGAGTCTGGGTTCCCACAATGTCTGTGGTGCTCCAGGACTTGAGTGGCTCATGGGTAGTTCAGGTCTCAGCACAACTCCTCTCTTCACCTCCAGATAATGCTCTCAACTGGGGAAAGGAGGAAAGGAAGGAAAAAGAACAAGACATAACAAAGCAAAGAAGATACAGAAATGAGACAGAACATATCAAGCCAATTCTCAAGTCTGTTTCTGCCTTTCCACCTGGGTTATGGACACTCACAGCTCATTTCTACATTCCAGCTCCCAGCTGTAGAAGTGGTCATGATGCTTGGCTGCAGCTCAGAGGGGTTCCATCACCCCTCCTTTAATGGCTGGAGCAGTCACTCAGTGGCAGTGATGGAGCTTTGAGACAGGCAGAATAAATACCAGAGGTGCAAACTGTGTTTGCACATATGGTGTCTGTAGGTTGAAGGACTGAGGTGTGGCTGGGCAACAACAGCCACTTCCTATCAGTTACTTACATCTAATAATCTCTGAAGTCCCTAAATCCAGACTGATCCAGCCACTGCTTGATGCAGCCTCATTCTCATGTGTCTGCAGGAAGGCATTAGAGGGAATAGGATCCTCACTTTTAGGTGTTGAGGCCCCAGGGCTGTCAGCTGCACCAAAGATGATCCAATTTTTTTCAAAAGAAGTGTGATTTTATTTTCAGTGCATTTTCTTCCTTCAGTGAGTTTAGAATTGTTTTGGTTCAAGCTAGAGAGTTTTACAGTAGTTTTGGTATTTTTAGATCCCTTATTTTCTATTTTTCTGTTGCTGAAGCTCTGTGACCCCCTGTGTGAGACACTGACTGCCCTGTCATCCCAGTGAAGTCAGTGGCATAAGGCTGCTGGGAGGGCTGGACAGGATCATATTTTGGTTTGGCAGAGCAATGACTTCACTAAACCTCACTACTGAGGGCAAACATATGCCTTCATCTGATTTTGCATAAAGCTGGACTTCTGCTGTCCTTTGAAATTACAGTTTATGTAAATAAGATTTATTGTTGCTCTTTCTGCTGGACACAGACAGAGGAGATATTTGGAGACAAAAAAAAGATGTAGTCTAAATCATATATATCATCATCAGTTTCCTCCTTTGCATTCTCCAAGATAAGCCTTATCTTTTCTATTTTTGCACCAATAATATAAACACCTATCTACAATAATAGGATCTGATCAACAAGAGAATGCATTATTTTCTTAATAGCCAAAGAACACCTGAGATGTGGATTTCTGAGTCTTTAAACACATAGGAGTAATTTTACCAAGTTAGACCAAAAATGCACATAGTGAACATTCTTATGGCAGCGACCACAGGTGAGCGCTCAGAGAAGAGTAAGAACAGGTAGAGAAGCAGGTCAGGACACTTTGCACACAACACTGGCCATGTGATGGTTTTCTCCCACTCTCCACTCTGTAACATGGTGGGATTTAATTTGGAGGCTTCAGGATCTTGAGCTCTTCTGTGGATACCACCTGATCCGGAAGATGGTCTGACATGCTGTGATGTGAGAGCCTCTATTCCTGCCTCTAAGCAGAGAGGAGAGGAAGGGAATTCCTGAATCTCACATCATGGAGATTGTCCTCGTGTACTGAAGTTTAGGAATCTCTTGACTAGTCAGAACCATCCCAACTCTTTCCAAGCTTAAGATGTTAAGAGATTTAAAGCAAGTTCTAATGCATTTGCCTTTATCTTGCCGAACAAAATGTCCAGGAAGATCTGAATTTTTTACTGATGGAAATTTAGTTGCTATGCTTTATCAAGGGGAGCTTGAATTCAATATTTAACCCCCAAGCATAATTGTGCATTTCCTTGAGATGAGAAAGCAGGGCAAGGAAAGGCTGAACCAACAAATCAATGGCTCCTGCAGTTCTGCAGTCTGTCTCCTTATCCATATCCTGAATATGACATCAAGGTATTCAAGAAATTTGACAGAGTTCTGCTTTGCTCTGACAATCCATAAAGTCAACAAAAATTAACTCACTAATCTTGATGAATTTCCCTTGACAAATATCCAACATCAGGAAAATTCTACTTATAGCACTAAAAGAAAATTTCTCAGTACAAGTATTTTCTAGGCATCAAAGCCACTGAAAACACTCAGAAATAGATTGATTAATTTTCATTTTCATAGAAGTTATTAAAGTCTCAAAATTTCTAACTGTATATTTTATAATCAGAAATGTTAGCACTTCATCTTGATGTAACTTAAAAAAATTCAGATCAATTCAAGTGAGCACATTCTTAAAAGTTAAACATGAAAACACATATTTTGATTAATATGACTAGGTAATGCATGAGTTAGAAAAAAAGATTACTGGAATTTCTGCCCTAAACCCACAGTTTACTCTATAAAAATTTTGTGCTGTAAAGTTCCAAAAATAAAGCCTCATTTTCAAAATTGCCTGGCATTTTGGATCTCATCTGATTCAAACTGTAGCTTTGAGTACTCACTGGCTTTGAAAATCAAATGACAGTGACACATGCTAAACACTGAGCCCTGAATTTAAATAATTCAAAATTAAAAAGTATTTTTGAAACTTTAGTAAGAGCCTTGATAAGAAATGAAACAAAGTTTTCAGCACAGTGCAGAAGAATTTTTGAGTCTTCTAACTAGAAATATTCAATCATGTCCACAAGACTGCTCTTACACCCAGTCCTGATTTGCTTTAGTTTATGCTAATTTCTTTTACCCAAGCTGTTCCTTAAACCCATCTTTCCTGATTTTTTTTTTACAAAGCAATTCAGCATTATTTAATCTTACATGACACTCAGACAGTGACTTCATAATTAATATGCCAAGTAAAGCAGGTAAACTAAATCACCTCTTAAATTAAGAAACCAGATCCTTTCTATTAGAGCATAAACATAATTTAAAACATTGGTCTTAATAACTCATGCACTATTAAGGAAAGAGCAGGTGGCTTAGCGTTGCTAATGCTGAATTGATATTACAGAAAAACATGAGAATCTTAGGTTGGTGTATTATGTACTTGAGTTGCTTTCTAGCTGTACCATCAGCATTTAAATCATGAAATTAGATTCCTATTCATGAGACACACTCTTCTGAATTTTAACATGCATATTATAATTATTTTTAGAAATTAAGGGATAATGTTTATTCCTGGTGGATACTATTTTTTAAAAAAAATTATTATTAAAATAGCATGTTTTTAAACATTAACTACCAAACTGAAGGCAGCAGGGCAGGTATCTCCCTGATAATCAGTAATCAAACATGCTCTTCCATTAGCAGAAAACAGAGTGGGTAAAAACAGAGGCTGAGCTGGAGTCAGTGTACACTGAGTGCCCCAGCATTACAAGTTCAGCAAGGGTCACTGATGGGACTGCAGGCAGTTTTGTTTAGCTCTGTTTTGCAATGGCCATTTAAATTCTGTATTTTGATTGATTTTTTTTTTATGCTCACAGATCTGCACTATAAAGTTCTCGTGCACAGTTTACAGCTGCTCAGCATCCCTTCCAGGCAGAATCAGAGAATTTTGTGTCCTGCCTGCTCCCCAGACCAGAGTTCACCCTCAGTTTCTACAGAGCAACATCATACATCCTACACTGAGAGCCAGTATCCATTCTGATATGTTCAAGGAGCTGAAAATAGGGACACTATGTGCCAATTTTGCAGTGTTTTTTTGCACTTTGATGGTGAAGATGTAGCATTTAAATACATACTGCAGAGCAAGCCTGAAAGCAGATGCCTAAATGGTGGCATATAGAATCCACTGTCCCATCTTCATAAATTATAAAGGTAAATTTGTCACAATGGCCACTTTCTCATAGAATTTTCCTGATTACCCTTTGTATGTTTTGAATCTTTGGATATTCATTCATCTTGCCCCTAGTCAAACAAAACCTTTGTTAAAATACTGGTAGTATTTGCATCTAGATCTCTTTCTCACATCGAGCACATTTAAATGATGGATTTAGTTACACAACGAGAGAATGAAAATATCAGAGAAAAATAAATGCCACAGGAGGAAAAATCTTTACACTATGACCTGCAAAACAAGATTATTCATTTAGATAAGTGTAGTTTAAAATGCCTTACAGTAAGATCTGCAAGAAATAAACTCCAGACCAGGATGCAAACTCAGTCATCTTTTATGTCAACAGAAATACCAGTTCAGGCCAAAGTTTACTCTTTTAGATTAAAAATAAAAATAAAGAAAATGTAAAAAGCTCTACAAGCAGGGATGTGCTCAGTAGGAATTCCTAGTTGATATGTTAATGGTATGGTCCAGGGCTGTCTTCTGACTCATCATCACCTGTGCCTAGATGATGTAGTTTTTTTACTACTGTAAGAGTTTCATTAAACATCCTTGTTGATACTGAGGGTTGACAGAAATTGTTATGAATTTAACACTAGGATGGAGGCAGAGTTAGTGATCTCACAGATAATTTAACTTGTGACAAGTCCTTTCACAGGGAATATAGTTTTCAAAAGGAGACCACAAAGAGTTCATGAGTGTGTGTAAAGCATAGGTGTCAGGGGCAGGTGCTGCTCACACCTGCCAGACAAGCATATGTGTCAGAGCACACAACACAGACTGCAGATAAACCACTTGCTATTTAATTGACATTTATGTCTAGAATGGTTCAGGTTTTGGAGGTATTTGGATATATAGACTCTATTCTTAAAATTATTCACTTAGGTGCTGTAAAACAGGTGTGTAAAAGAAGGGAATGAAACCTGCTGTTACCCAATGCCAATGGATGCAGAGGCTCTCAGTTCAAAGCTTTTGTTGAGTGTGAAATGTGGCAATAAAAGAGGATCAAACATGCAGTGAAATACTCTTCTGGGAGCTAAAAAACCCTTAGTGCAGTCAGTGTTAAATAATATGCTTGCATCAAATTGAAAAACAATGTGACCAGTGCCAGAAGAGCTGTGCATGTGATGTTGTCACTTAGCTAACAAGAGGCTGCTTCTCCAGCACACGGCCCAGGGCTGTGTGCACTCTCCTGAGGATGACAGGGAGGCTCCATTGGAAATGTCATTAGTAACTCCAAATCTGCCTGGTAGGATTTGAACACCACTTATTTGAAAAGAATAACCAAGGATATCTGAATGTGGGAATGAGAGACTTGAGTCTTTGGTCCCAGTTTTGGTCTTATTAGCTTAATTTAACAAATAATTTCTCATATCTTCATGCTGCTGCTTGAAAGCTGCTTTTGATGAAACCAGAAGCAAAATACCTCCCTGTACTTTCAAGCAGGGCTCACATCCAACACAGTCAGTTAAAAAGCTAATGAGGCAGGGATGTAGCAACAGCTTCTTTCACTAGACTGATCAACCACTTTACAAATGAACATGGTGCTTCTTTAAGAGACCCAAACAGGCTGAAATGGTCTTTTAGTCAATCTCCGGCTATATTTGCCCCTCAAAACACAAAGAAAGAGATGAATGAGTTAAAGTTGCTGTGGAGCTGACTGAGAGAAAGAGCCAGGCACATGAAAAATGCTATTTTTATGGAGAATGGCAGCTGCTATGGTGTAGCACCACTTTGTGGTCTGGGGCTGCTGCTTAATAAATGACAGCACAAATCCTGCTGCAATCCTTTAGGAAAACTTCTGCAAGACAAAACATGCTGTATACATGGAGTGATAACCACACATTAGAAAATGAAGCATAAATGGATTGTATGGCAAAAGCCATCTGTTGTACCTGCAGTTTATATTTAGTACTGTATGATAAAATATCTCCAAAGCCACATAAATCATTGTGATATTCTAACCCAACCTCTATGATCTCTATTCAGAAACTGTAGCAGCTGTCTTTAAAAGAGTCCTTCCCAACAGTAACAAAATCTGACCCTATTAATGAGATCAAAGCTAAAAATTAGTAGATAGTAGATGATGGAAATTATTGTTCTGTTACAATTAATGAAATTCAACCCTTGCACCCATAAAACACTTCAAATTTTATTAAGCTACAAGAGGATTTAGCTTACACTTACATGCCAATAGGAATTGGACTTATGTGATGCATATATACAGTCCATGGAATAGGATTTACAGTAGGAACATGAAATTTATAATAAACTTGTAATATTTTTTGTCTTCAGTTCACAATAGAAATAAATTTATTTTGTACATTTATCTCTTTGTGAATTCTCATAGACCTTATAACCATTAGTAGCAGATTTAAGTCCCATTAAAAGACACAAACAGAACAAAGCTCTGCCTGCTCTTCCCTGTGCTTGTAAGAATAACTTGCAAAGGTCTGTGGGATACCAACTGCAGTTTGTTGAAGCTTTAAGAAAGCCCCTAACTAGAAGCAAGTTATATGAAACCTGGTCTGAGCTTTTAAGACTAGCAAAGGCTATGTGGTGAGTGTTTGAAACTCAGACTGAGGTTGTACTCAAGGAGTCCACACAAAAATCCCAGGGGATTCCCTGAAGAGACCATGGCATTGCCATGGGCAGCTACACCACTGCTTTCAAAGGGGCCAGCTCTTCTTAGTAGGGCATTGGCAAGCCAGGTTGTGCTCTTCCTTTTGGGATAGCTGCTAAGTGGTGTTTATGACATGGAATTAGACCCAAGAAGTGAACCTAAGGACTGTAGGAAAGTTCCTTAATTTTCCTTGTATGCAGGAACAGATGGGTGTAGTATCTTCTACTATTGGTGCTTTCTCTTCCATCCTAATGATTCTAATGTATTTCTTTGAGACCTAATCAAAGCATTTCCTCCATTTTTTTCTCAGCATTTTCAATCACTACTGTTGTAGGCATATGGTCCCGAGCTCCTTTGGAGCTGGAAGCAGGAACAGGGGAATAAGCTCTGTCACTGACTGGGTCCAGAACATTTCTAGTCAATTCTAAAAGTGTCTCTAGGACCAAACAAGACTGCACACTCATGCAAAGCCCCTGGTGACACACAGAAGGAAAAGAGCTGTGGGGAACTTTTAAGTTTGTTCCTCAAGCTAGTTCAACCAGCCAATCCACAAGAGAAAGCCATGAAAATGATGGCATTCCTCACCCTGCACAGGCCTGGCAGGACAGGGAAAGAAGGTTCTATGTGCTTATGGGTGATTGACACCCCAGACATCTGTGGCAGATACATTTATTACATGCAGAGCATTTGATGCATGGCTTTGAGCAGGTGAAGCAAGACAAAGAGAACTCATCATTATTTATCAGTGCCAGATGGTAGGAATGCCAGAACCAGGATGGTTCTCCTAGGGACACACCAATATCACATTAATCAGCAAAAGACTAAGAGGATAGAAAACAAATACTAGGAAAAGGCATGAGACCAGATTGCACAAATGAGTTAGTAGCACCCAAAGGATGATATTTCCTTACAGCTAAGGTGGTTTTCCTTCTGCTTTCAAAAATTTGTCCTCATCTTCTAATGATGGCACTCAAAGTGCCAGTATAGAAAGGAAATCTGATAAAGTGTTGGCAACCACCCCATTTGAGCAGGAGATGAGACAAGATCGATCTGGGGTCCCTTCAGACAATGTTCTCAAGACTTTGTTTTTACTTTTCCAGATTCTCATAGAGGCAAACAGGCTCTGAAATATGACAGCAATATGAGGAAACATCACCATAAAAACAGAAACAACCTTGCAGTCAGCATGGATGGGCATTACAGTCGTGGTCATTTGGGCCTCAGGAAGAATAAGGTACAGTTCACCTCTGTCCCTCTTTGGAGCTATGGACTTCATACAGAACCAAATGCTGCATGCCTGAAGGATGACTGGCTCACCGGGGCAGTACAAATATGTGCTTTTCCTGCTAATCTAGAGAATGCACTGTTCCAAATTTCATAAATGTATCATACAGAAAAGAGGGAAGATTTAGAGGATTTTTGGATATTCAATGAAAAACGTGCTCAGAGCCAACTGATCTTTGCAAAAGAAGAGCTTACTGTGAAAGAAAATAAAAACAAAACAAAGATAAAATGGCATGGTTTTAGTAGAAAGATATAAGGTTAAAAAAAAAGGGTAAAAAAATACCTCAAGGAAAAATACCATGTGAAGGGTATCAAAAACTGAAGCACTGCTGAAGGCTTGAGCTAAGCATGTCACAGTCAAGTCCCACTTACATCATGTTATAATATCTGAAATAGTGGATCATGAATGCATCCCATGATAGTGCTGGATCTGAAAGATCTTTTCTCTTGCCCAGTCCTAGTAGGACATGGGAGATGCAAAGTCAGTTCATCATGTAATTCACAGGTAAAATTTAAATTTTGAAAAGTCCCAGAAAATTGCACAGATTTCTTTTTGATACTTCATAATTTTCCCTTGGTAATGTACTTAAGTTGTAACAATCACCTGAAAGACATAAAATATGATGGGGAAGGTGGAGGAAAGGAAGCACTTACTGCTAACTCTATACTGGTGAGATAAGCGCCAGTCATAATCTGACCTGATATTAATTTCTGTATGAGAAGGGGTTTTCAGAAGAAATCAAATGCTAAATACTTCTGTGTAATTGTAAAGAAAGTAACCTGTGAAGTCATGGGCTATTAACTAATCATTATACTTCAGCTAACGGCAGCATACAGTTGCTAGGTAACCCCTGATAAGATGTGTGCATCGGCTGGCTGAGAACTGCTGGAGAAAAGTGATTCCCTCTGCCAGCACCACCAGCACCCAAACCATTGCTGAGTCAAACTGATTACAAAGGAGTTTCTGTTTTGACTGATTTTATAGGTGATAAATGGTGACTACATTGTGTTTAGACAGACGAGATCTGCACGATGGTTGATAAAGTCTAAAAAAATGCAATCAACGAAGTGCATTTGTTGCTTTTTCAATGGGTACATTTACCTTTGACATCATAATGCTGCATGCTGCAATCCAGCTGATTTATTTTTATATATTGCATTATATTTCATAAGATGTAAAGAGTCAGATGACTGGAAGCTGACTCTGAAAATCAATGAGGAACAGATACCTACTGGCATATATGAGCAGTGCTTCCCTTCTACAATTTTTTAATACTTTTTACTCTCTATTTCACACTATCACATTTATGTGTTTGATAGAAACCTGAAATTCAATTCCATTTGAGCATTTTTTTCTTTATTTTCATTCACCAAGTTAATATTAAATAAAAATGAATGCTAAATCAATTCAGTAAACAGCTTTTGAGGAAATATTATACTGACTTGTTCTGAATAGAATAGATATGAAAACAAGTCTAAAATCAAAACAGAGAAGACATCCCCAATATCAAGAACTACGTGGAAAATACTGGCAGAAAGGAATAGATTTAATTTTTTAATCCAACTGCTTAGCATTCAATGTAGTATCCATAAACTGCAAACAATTTTGGCAAAAATCCTTGATGACTTCTAACAATGACCTGTAATGCTTTCCTTGCCCTGGAAAATCATACACTCTCAAGTAAATTGTTTAAAAGCAATAAAGATAAATTCAAAGGTATTTCATCCTTCTAAACTTCTGAATTTTACAGTGTGGGAGAGTTGTCTCCCTCTTCTGGATGATCCAGACAACCTGAGGAAACTACAGCTGCTTAAACACAAGAAGCCTCAGGTTTGCAGTGAGCACAAACAAGCGTTAGCTGCTCTCATGTAAATGAACTCATATAGACATTTTCTTCATGGTAAGATCTCCTTATCATCCCCTAGGAAGGGGTGAGGAAGCACTGGAAAGAAAGAAGAAAAATAAGAGATGACAACATTATTTTCTTTTTCTTCTGAGTTAGCTTTGAGATTTGAGGATGCACCAGGAGTTTCTACACTACTAGAAGAGAAGCAGAGTTGTTTTCATACACTTGGAATGGCATCATTATTTTTGTATCCCCATCACACATCTCCTGTGCTGGCATCAGCCAGGGCTCTCTCCATAGCATACATTGCTCACAGCTTGATGCAACAAACTGCGCGACAACTATATTGAGAAACAGCTCGTTTGGTTTTTCTAATTTGGAAAACAAAGGCACGCTGCAAGCTGCGCTGACTGGGAAGTCATACATCTTTAACACAAAGTAAAAAGGAAAAGAAAAGAA
>VXBI01024174.1:0-13418 GCA_013397375.1 Toxostoma redivivum
CCTCACTGAGCTCTGCCTCCAGCACATTGCTCACAATTTCCAAAGTAAGTAGGAGTGCATTTACTCTAGGACTCATGGAGAGAGGGTCAGTCCCAGGAAGCAGAGGGTCAACAAGGCAGGCAGATGCAGCTGAAAGGCAGTGAGGCATGCAGCCCTGCCAAAGGAACAGATGGGGAGAAGCATCCCCTTGGGCAACCAGTTAAACAAACTGTTTAGTTGCTAAGTATGTATTTGTAGACTCCAGGGCTGGCTGTAGACCTCTGGGCTGCAGTCCAGGATGTGACTCTGTACTGGCCTTGTTCTATCACATCTTCTTCCATCCATGCTCTTCTGGACTCACCTCAACCATGACCAGAGCTGTGCAGTTGCTGTTTTCTGCTCTCGATTCATGCAGACATTAGGGTAGCGCTCAAGGATGGAGCCCTGTTGTACTGAGTCCTGTACAAAGAGATGGAGAATTGCTCCCTGCCCAGAGGAGCTATCCTCTCAGTATTGTACTCACAGACTCAGCCCTCCTCTATGGCTTTTGGTGGTGATGTGACAAGTTATATCCTCAGGCAGGGAATGTGCTTTTGAAGCAGGTGGACTGATGAAACACGGCAAAACAGAAGAAGTGTGTCTCATCTGAGAACTGAGTGGGAGGGGGAAAAGAAGGCCCTACCTGTCCTTTTGGCTGCCTCAGTGAAGTGGCAGCAAAGACCAAAGACAGTTTTAAGGCTATGTCCACACTGGGACTGTCAGACAGTACAGAGGAGCTCAGTGCTGCCTTATGATGGTATTTGAGGGTCTGAGCTGGGACAGCCTTGCAGTCCTAGCAGCCTGATCAGTCAGTTTGATGCCAAATGCATTGGACCTGCATTGTGCATGCATAAAAGCAGTGTGCTCGTTTTCGTGGGGACCCTTATGCTGTTACCTGAGCTGTGAGGCTGCACCTTGCCCACAGTGGGGCCTGAGTGAGCCTGAGTGAAGCTAGCCCAGCCCTGCCCATGTGTCCCACCTCTGCTTGTGTTACGGGACTTTGCAGAGAAGGTCACTGCAGTGTCAGCTGTGGGACACTGCAGGAAGAGGCTGTGGTAAAACTGTCAGTGTCCTTAGGAAGGGAATGCCCCAGGAACAGGGGAAATATAAAGCTAACCCCACGTTGTGTTTCATAATCTGGTTTCCCATGCACAGATAGGTTTCTCCACTGATGACTTATTTTACTCAACACAACTATGTACACATAACCAAATATTCATGGTGTGAGTACACGGGGCTTTTCTCTGGCATTTCTTGCCACAAAGAACTTTCACCAGAGAAGCTGAGACTTAGGGAAAGAGACTCAGGGGAAAGAGTACCTGGGAAAACAGAACTTTTATTTAAACAAGGTCGACCTAAAAGCTAGGAGTGTGCCTCAGCAAAAAGGAACAGGAATCAATTTGAGGTAAGACCAATGCTTGAATTAAGATAAATAGGCACAAGGACCTGCATGAAAAGCACACAGTTGTTCTCAAATACTGTTCTTCAATATGCTTAGAAACCAAAAGGGAGAAAGTTCAGCAAATGGCAGGCCAAGCTCTCCCATCACTGTAAGGCTGAATTCATTCTCTTGGGAGCAGAATTCCTGCTTTGAATATAAACTGCATTCAAACTTAGTTTAAATGGGGAGCTCAGTTTCTGGTGTAGTTCCCAAATATTATGCTGAAGTTTCATTGTAAAAGTTAGAAATAATATATGGAAATGTACAAATGAATCCTACATGTCTTCTGCCAACTTAGTTCTGTGCTCCAGCTTCTGGCAACTGAGGAGAGAGTTAGTATCATCAGAGGGGAGGGCATGGGCACACAGCTGGGAGCCTGAGCAGAATCATAGTGCCAGCAATTGTTCCTATGCCCAGACCAACCTCTCATTCTTTTACCTCTTCCAGTGAGTCCTATTTTGAACAGTCTTCTGCCTGAGGACCAAAAGAAGGTGGTGAACAGGCTCTCCACCAGCCTTCCACTCACTGTGACTGCCAACATAGTAAGCCATGAGGACTACTGGAAGAGGTGCTGCATGGAGCGCTGGCAAGTGTGTGACGTCTCCAACTATGGAGACAGCTGGAAACGGATGTTCTTTGAACGTCACCTGGAGAACATTTTGAAGTTTTTCATCCCTAACACCACAGACCCCAAAGAGGTCCTAGATCTCATCCCACTCTGCCAAGGCTATGTGCGGAAACTGGAGATCAATCAGTTCCTGCCCCCTTTGCGGGTGGATCAGAAGGAGGAGAGCAATGACCTCTCTGACACAGAGGATGATGCTGAACTTGGCGAGGTCTACATGCATCACTACAACCTGAAAGATCTCATTCCTGATCTCCCTCACCTTGAAGAGCTTCATCTTACTTACGGTGTGAAGAGCTGTGGCATGAACTTTGAGTGGAGCCTCTTTAACTTCACTGATCTGGACTGCTCCAACTTGGCTGTTGCAGTGAAGATGTGCCGTAACTTGAAAGTAATACACCCCAAACTGAACCTTACTCCCTCAGCTAGGTCTTCAAATTGCCTGTGGATAGAAATACAGAGACCAGTTTTGCTTGCTGGTAGCACCCTTCCTTTTGCAAGTTGCAGACTCTGTCAGAGTGCAGGGATGTTAACCTGATGGTCTAGTGCTATCTTAATCTGCCATGTCCTTGTTAGAATGGATTGTCAGAGGATCAGCGAGGAAAATACTTGCTCCCTAAAACTTGCTGCTTGTAGTGTAAGGGGCAGCAGCACACCACTGTTTTAACTCCTCATATAGTTCTGGGAGGGAGGACAGGAAAAGTCCAGAGGGAGCTTTTCATAAGGAGTTTTTGGTAGTTTTGGTCAGTAAGTTCATGTCAGCCTCTCCCAGAGGAGCAAAGACCTCCAAGAACAGCGTGGGTAAACACTCACACTAGCCTTAGAGAAATGAGGGATTTTCCTCCTAAGCACTAACAGTATCTTCAGCTCTGTGGCAACTGCAGTGCAGATACTCAGCCCCTCCAAAACATCAGTGGGCATTGTTATCCAGAGTGGAGTCAGAGTGAGCTGGATGAACTCTCCACAGATTGGCATGCCTCTGGAAATATGGCTTCCAGAGGAGAAATTACCTCTCTTGTGGCTATTAAGATGCCTCAACACAGGACATTGTGCTGGGGTTACCACTGCTGTACGTGTTTATTCAGACAGGTTCAACTGTGATCTAGGGTAGGTTCTGCTGCTAATTGCTGCAGACATTTGGACAGCTTTATCTTGCTTTAATTTAGCCCCAGTTAGAGATCTTGTGCAGTCAGAGGAGAGGAACAGACATTTCCAGGATGCAAACCCTTTTTCTCTAGAATAGGCATGGGGCATCATGGCATGCCCTGCTTGCTGGAAGTATCTGCCCACTAGGAAAGCAATTACTTGGCCTATGCTAGCTAATGGTGTCTGAAGTGAAGGGAGATGAATCCTGTCTGGTGGAACATAAGTTTAATTCCGTGATGATCTTGTACAAGGCTCAGTCCAAAGCATTGGCTGTTGTAGTGACCCTGGTTTTTATGCCCACAGGTTTTCAAGCTGACACGAAGCAAAGTGGATGATGACAAGATCAAGCTCCTGGCCCGTAACCTGCAGTATCACCCTTGCTTGCTGGAGCTGGACTTGTCCCACAATCTCATCGGGGACCACGGAGCACAAGCTCTTGGCAAGCTGATCAGCCACAGCAGACTAGAAACCCTCGACCTGTGTAACAACCAGATCTGTCACCTGGGGGCTCAGGCTCTTGCTCAAGGGCTGGCTGAGAGCTCCACCCTGACCTCCCTGAATCTGCGCCTCAACTTCGTGGAGGACAGAGGTGGGGAGGCGATTGGCCGTGCCCTGCTGACCAACAGCAGCCTCAAGTCCCTCCATCTGGGAAGTAATAATCTGTCAGAGCCCACCGCAGCAGTGTTCTCCCAGGTGCTGGCTCAGAACACCACTCTGAGGAGCATCAACTTCTCATGCAACCATCTGAGGCTGGTAAGAGAAGCCTCTGCTCCCTGCAGTCTGTGAGCCTGTGTGGTGGCCTTGCAAAGCAGATCCTGAGCCTGTCTCAAAGCCACAGAGGAAAACACATCCCTCACTTTGCATTCTTCCTCTGATAACAATCAGTTGTGAGCAGGGAAGAGACTGTAGCAGATGTCAGGAAAGGGAAGGACAGCTTCTCTGCATGAACATGCATTTACATTACCATTTACTTGCTACATCTAAATCTGTCTTTGAGACTTTGGACTTTTGGGCAGAGAGGGATTTTCCCCCCAGGAAACAGAAAACCAGGAATCATGTCTGGGAAAAATCACAGACGCTTTGCACACATGAGCGTAGTTAATGATAGGCGGCATGAGATGAGGGTCTCGTGCATATTCTCTGAGCTTTGGATCTGCTGTGCCATCTGTCACTCAGCAGAACACAGATAGAGTCACCCTTCCCAGAATTTCTCCTGTCCATCACATGCTCAGGGGAGACTGTTAGAAAATTGGCTTGGCTGTTGGGCTTCTTTAACTCGCCCTGTGGCCCGGGAGCAGTGCTGTGGGTCAGGAGTGTCATGTCTGTGTGCTTTTAAGTGGCTCCTAAAACATAAGCTTACATTTTCTAGACAGAAGAGCATCCACAGATCTCGCTACATCCCTAAGAGCTGCAGTATGCAACATGCCCACAAACCAGACCGCTCCTCTTCTGCTGATTAAAAAGAGCTTTAGAAATCTGAAACTAGACAGCCAAAAGCAATCATGCTGGCTTTTAAACTTTCTGCACTGCCTCAATTATTCTCACTGTCAAATAAAGAGACAGCAAGACCAGCTGTCCCTGCTGGCAGGAATATTGGCATCGATGTTTGACAAGGGTTTTAAAAGGATTTGATGGTAGAAAACCTTTTGTGAGTTCTGAGTTTTATGGTCCTGTATGTGGAAAACCATCTGAGTTTAATGATACAAGGGGGCAAAGGTTGGAAGGGATAGAAGGACTTTTGTTTAGTAAATAATAATCTCTGTGCTTAGTGTCTTCCTTCTGATGAGCTCTCCTGTTATCCATTTGTGAAGTTCCATGGCAGCCCAAAAGGTGGCTGGTAGTATTATCTTGAGGAAAATTGGGGGTTTTGCTAGAGATGCATTCAATTCTGACCTCTGTACCCCATTAAAAAGAGACCTCTTCCCAGTCCTTTCTGCTCTGCCATCTTTGGCAATAGGGCTAAGAGGCAGGGTTTTGGGATGAGGGGACCATCTGGATGGAGCAGAAGGGGCAGGAGGTATATTTGGTACCTGAAAGGGAATAGCAACAGCAGAAAAAGTTCAAGTTGTCACATCCCTAAACACAGTGCTTCATGTATGGGGGAGAAATGCCTCAGAGTGGGTTGCCTCCCTAAGGCTACATCACATTTTCTGTCTCATGCAGGCTGGTCTTCAATTACATGAGATATTCCCCTCAGGAAAGCCAACCCAGCCTGGGAAATGGCATCCAGAGAGAAAACTGCCAGTTCTGGGGCTCTCATGACTGCCAAGATGAGGAAGAGCACTCTAATCCATTTGTCCCCAGCCAGCATTAAGCTGGGAACCAGGGTAAAGGGAGAGCAGACTCCTCTCAGGTTATCATTGCCAGATGTGTTATTAACCAGCATGAGCTTGAGAACTCCTGACATGGTACCCAGAGGGAGTCATTAGCATGTGTCATATCACAGAGAGCTGCATAAGGTTACACTCCTCCTCTGTACTTCTCCTGTGAGCAACATTTCGGACCTGGGTGGAGGCCTTTATCCCTTTTGGCACCATCTCATGGACCTCCCACTGAAGCAGCAGAAGTTGCCCTGGGGAGGAGGGAAAAGGAGCAACACTTCTGTTTTGGATGTCCTCCTTTAACCACCCCCTCTCATCCTTTTTCAGGATGGTGGGAAGAAGCTGCTGGAAGGGCTGGCAAACAACAAGACTTTGACCGAGCTCGATCTCCGGCATGCAGAGGTGGAACAGGAGACTGATTTCCTCATTCACGAAATTGTGTGGGCCAATCGGGAAGCGGTGAGGAGGGGATCTCTGCAGCACCTCACCACTGATTCCCTCTGAATAAAGTGCTCCAGGGAGCAATGAGCCTTGGGTGTGCAGCCTTTTACTTGAAGGTCTTGGTTTTATTTACTTTTCAGAGAAACACTGAACTTGTGGTTGCCACCACAGCGCTTCCCAGACCCCCATCATCCAACCTGTGACTTAACCGGAGACAGACATTAGATCTCAAGGCACTGTAGTGGCACCACAGAGCAATCTGCCTCTTGAGCCTTCTCTCTCACTGCACCCTAAATCTCACCTCCTATGATGCTTTTATATGCTCCAGCAGCAAGCTAATTCAGGCAACTGAATATTGTTTCACCTGTAAAGCAGCTAAGATGAAGTCTCTGCCACCTAAATGGTCTAGTCCAGACCTAACTTTAAGGTTTTGCTGAGGAGGATGTGAGAGGCATAGAGGATTGAGAATGCTGTTTCTAGTTCCTCAGCAGCTCTTTCTGGCTCTTGCTCAGCTCAATAGTCTATTTGTATTTATAGTAAAATCTGTCTGGAGTCTGATATGGGTGGTAAAAAGTAAATAGAAATAAATTCAATAAATCAAGAGGTCTCACCACCATGGTTTCCTGTTTTGCATTGCCCTGCTTTTGATCAGTGCTAGCCTGCTTTGCAACAGGTGAATTCTTTACAACCAGATGCTTACCTTACCTAGTAGTGCAAATTTGTCGAAAACAATCTGTGTTTTGCACAGATTTCAAGCTAGAGGGGTCCCTTCAGGACTGCTGGCCCACATAGCTCACAAGTTTGAAAACAGTGCAGCTTCCTTGGACTTGGAGCAAAATGGAGCAGCTTCCTTTTGCTCTAGAGCCTCTAGTCACCTGAGGATGGGACAAGGCACATACTTGAGTGAGTTGGTCCATTGACCACCCTGCTCAGGAGATATCAGGGAATTAAGCAAGTGGGTTGACTTCCATCCCCTCCCACCCTCTGAGCAATGCAGGAGCTTCCCATGCCTCCCAGCCCTGCCCAACACCAGCGCTCACAGACCCACTGCTGGCAACCACCTCAGTGAATCATCTGAAACTTTTATTACACCGATTTGGTTTACAATCTTTGTACTTTGATATTTCCAACAAAAAAGGCAACATTGTGATATACTGTTTGTACATATATAGAGAGACAGACAGAGCTAGATCATATTGACAGAGTTGAAAAGTAAAAACCATTTCCCAGTGTTCACAAAAGAATTTATTCACCACGTACCCGCTTCTGCCTTGCCCTGCCTGATGGATACAGACACCAACAGTGCCACTGGCCCTGGCTGACAGGACCTTCACCTGCACCGTGCCACGCCCATATAGATCAGAAAGGATGGAGTGCGAGGCTGCCCTGACAGCAGGGGCCACACAAGGGGTGCTGACAGGGCTCAGGCCCAAGCCCTCACAGGTTTGTGTAGCTCCCTTCCCAACTCTTGATGGATGCTCCAGTGGCTACATCCAGAAGAATTCCTAATGAGCAGTAGCAGCTGTGAAACCTCCCTACCTGGGCATCTCCCATTACTTGTTTCCCATCCTCGAGACCGAGGTATTGAATATACTTATTTATTTTTATTTGCATTTACAAAATATTTTCACTGGATGACACACCTCAATGAGATGAGAACTCACGTTCAGAAACAGCAGAAAAGACCCAGATCAGCATCAGGCTGATGAAGCAACAGCTCCAGCAGCAAGGGTGGGAGTTTAATGGGGGTGGCCTGGTCCTAGCAAGCCTCTTTGTAGCTCCAAGGACAGGGCTGCAGCTGGTCAGCCAGTTGTGCAATGAAAGCTCATGCTTGGTGGGCAGCAATGAGATTCCTGCAGACATGCTAGCAGACACATGAGGAGAAACTGGCCACCAGAGCCAGTGAGGACAAGGGATGGAAAGAAAAGGGCCTGGGAAAACATGTCATCACCAGAACAATTTCTGACTTGCTTTCCAGAATATTCACTGCTCATTTTCGTACTAACAGCTGAGACTCTTTGCACCACTTAAGCACTCTTCAAACCCACTCCTGGGCTGCCACACACAGGAATGCCTGGACAGGTAGCTGTTTCCTGGAGAAACTCTTTGCTCTCTCTCCCATCAATCTCTTGGCCAAAAAACCCAAGTTCAAACCAAGCAGCTTGCACCACTTGCCCACAGCCAAAACCAACAGTCAACTATCTGCCAGACTGCAAGGGCTGAAACAATTTCAAATGCCACACACTCTGGCCAGACAGCAACAGCAGATTGTTGAAGTGTGAACATTCCTGCTGTTGGTGGGTCACTTGTCAGCTCTAGGTCCAGCTACCACAGGGTGGGTAACTAGCTGGTCACTGTGCTGAGTGCAGGACCAGAATAGATACCTTAGCTCTCCCATGAGAACTATCTCCAAGGAGTATTGTCAGGCTTTGAGGAGGGAGGGGTCATTTGTGGCTCTCCATCTGGAGGAGGGAATGAGCTTGGGCACTGCCACCACCCACCAACGCAGCATCAGCAGCACTCAGCAGAGTCAAGCTGGGAGCATCCCCTCACCATGAGAAATGGTGAGAGACAGGGGTGGCCAGAAGGTAAAGAAAGGGGAATGCCACGAGGGCTTGCTCTCAGGCAGGTGTCCCATCAGGCTGGAGCAGGGACACCCGGCTGGCTCCCTCCCACAGCAGATGGCGAGCCCGGCTTCCGCTGCTCCGAGCAGAGCGCACACGGCAGCAGGAGACAGTGGCCAGCTTCCCAAGCCTGGCAGCTTCTGCTCAGAGACCCAGGCACGCTTTGCAAGGTGTCACACTGGCATATGTCACAAACAGGGTGGCAGGTTGATTTTGAGCACCAACTTAGGGAGGAGGAGCAGGCTGCCACAATGATGAGCAGAGGCTGTACACAGAAATGGCTGCTGTGTTCTTACACTTTGCTCCTATGGAACTGGATTTCTCTAGGATGAGCTGTCCCTGCCCATTTGATACCTGCTGGCCCTCTGCACCAGCCAAGGTGCTGGTGGGTTCAACAGCACAGGGTGTCCTGAAAATGGGGGTCCTGTGCACTGCCTCTGGGACAGCACAGTGGGGTGAGAAGGAAACAGCACACTTCTAAAACATACTGCCAAGTACTCCAGGCCTGAACACACCCAGACAACTAACACAAGCTCTCCCAAACACTGGGGACCCACCACTGTATTCCATCACCCCTACAGCACCCATGCCCTGTGTCCCAGCTTCCCTCCAAACTCAATTACCAGCTACCCCATGTACCACTCTGCTGACAGGGCACTTTTGGCTAATCTACAATCTTTCATGCTTCTTCAGTTGCAGTGAAGAGGGATGAAGCCTGAGCTCATGTGGCTGGGAGAGATGGGAAGCGGCAGAGAGCCAAGCCCTGCATCTACTTCCCTAGGTGGAGACGTTTCTGGATGGCTCAGAAACGAAGTGTTCCTCCTCCCTGCAGGGTATGCCTGAAATAGCCAGGCTTGTCAGATCCCTGTCTCTGGCTGTGATGGATTAGCCTCTCCAAGGCACAAGGCAATTTATTCATTAGTGACATTTACACCTTGTGGCTGCGTTAGCCATCGTGGTTGATGACACGTGCTCAGGCTGTCAGTGCTGGGCTCGGAGGCGACACTGCTGCTCCAACAATGCAGCGAGACATGGACTGGGCACCTCAGCTCAGGAATACCTCCTGCCTTTCTCCTCAGCCAGAGCATGCACAGATTGCTTTGAAAGCCCACTATGTCCCTAAGCTTCCCTATCAAATTCCCTGCTCCAGCACCGCATCCTCCTGCCCCATTTTGCCTTCTGTCTCCTGTAAAAACCAGCACCTTTGCAAAGCCTTTTACAGCTGTTCTCATCCTCCTATGTCTTGCTGAGCATTCACATCCTATTCTGCCCTCTGTCAGCCCCCGTGGAGAAGCACAGAGCCCATGCTTGGAGATTTCTCCAGCAGATATGCTTCTTTCACCATGATGCTGTCCCCTGGTCCCACACTGCCACAACAGCTGACCTGCCTCTCCTCCCTGCTCTGGAGACCAGGACCACCAAAACATCAAGGCCTTTTGTTTTCTAACTTAAGACAAGTGCTGCGAAATTCTCTGGGAAAGCAGAGAGTGATGCCAAAGTGATGCCAGGATGTGCTGTGGTTGCTCTGCAGCCAGCAAGCAGTGGGCACGCCAGGGCAGGGAGCACTGCTGGGAGGCTGTGCACAGGCAGGGTATGGTGAGGTCTGGCCACCAGCATGCCTGTGGTCATCATGCATCTGCTGGCATTTCATGGCTGGCCCATGGCACCCAGCAGGGAGGGGACCAAAATGATGTGAGGAGTTTAGGGGAGGGGAGTGCTTTGGCAGGTTTGGGGAGAGAAGAGCTGGAAAGCATTGTCCAGGGAGCAGATCCGGCAGCTCTCCAGCTTCAGGCAGCCAGCAATGGATTAGCTTGTTCTCAAACACAGCTTGCTCCATGCTTTTATCTCTGCTCCCTGCGACTCGCTGCAGCAAATGTGACACTTCTCACCATCTCCTCACAGAAATCAGGTCAGGAGTTTCCTCTCATGAGGCACAAGCAATGCTCTGTCACCCTGAAAAGCCCTTGCTGCAAGGGTGGATGGGTGTCACCACGCCAAAGCCACAAACATTTCAGCCCTCTGCAGGGCCACAGATCCCAGCTGTGCAAGAGCACACAGAACCCCACCCTGCCATGTCGGGGTGGATGGCCATGTCACACCTCCAGGGGCAGAGAAAGATTTTAAACTCTGGCCTCCATTCCTGATCAACCTACCCCACTGCAAAGCCACAGGGCCACCATCCTGATCTGCCTTGGGCATTCCTCCCGCACCAGCACAGCACATTACTAACAGAATTGGAAGGAATGGAGAGTTTAAACTCACATCATCATCACCAAGAATCTTCTGTTTTTTTAAGCAAGGAACAGCAATGGGAAACACATCTCCCAGATTTTAAGGCCTTCTAATTGCATTTCAGTTTGAAAAAGCCGTTGGCATTTCCAAAGTGAAATCCTGTTATTTTGGGGTCATCACTGCTGTTTCCCCAGTCAGCTGAGCAGTGCTGCTCCATCAGACACACTCTGCTTGCCCCTGGGGACAGGCTCTTCCTGGGGGGCAGGTGCAGCACAAACAGAGCCCACCAGCTTCTGCCAGAGCCGAGCAGGAGGTGATGCCTGCTTTCAGCTGATCCTCCCTCTGCCTCTGCTTCTGGAAATGTGTATAGACTCAGGCTTGGGATTTTCCAAATTTCCACCCTGACTGGTTCATGGGCTGCCATCCAAAGTCTGAATTTATGTCACGGCAGCTGACAGCGCTGCTAATGGACGTTGGGACCATGGGATTGACACAAAGTACTACGTCATCTCACCACATTCTAGCTAGGCTTTTTCTTTCACTAATGTGAGTAGCTAAGATTGCAGAAGCAGCTTGTGCTGATGGAGGGTGAAAGAACCTCATGTGTCTGTGTGTGAAGTTATTTTGTTCTACAAAATCCACTAAATTATAATCACAGTAGGTGATCCATCCATTCACAGAGTTCGAAGGACTGGAGAGGGTTCAGGATGGGCACCAATTTCTCACAAGCTTCATTTCCCCCAAATGAAGTTTACAAAAACCAAACGAACCAACAAACAAAATGGCCCAACAAAAAGAGTCTTCCTGGGGAATGGGGGAGGAATAAAACCCACTTAGCTTTCCAGCAG
This sequence comes from Toxostoma redivivum, assembly GCA_013397375.1. Lineage (NCBI taxonomy): Eukaryota > Metazoa > Chordata > Aves > Passeriformes > Mimidae > Toxostoma > Toxostoma redivivum. Next base: position 11,697 of record VXBI01024174.1, read on the forward strand.
CCGCTGTGCTTATTCTCAGTGCTGGATGGCCATGCTGCACATTGTAATGGGCTCCTGAAAATCTGGCAGCTTCTGGAAGAGTTGCATAGGTGGATGATATACCTGTTAGTAGAGCCTGTTTACGAGCTGCAGGAAGAGGAGCTTGTTGAACTCCACAGGGAAACTGTCCCTCCCCCAAGATAGACATGAGGTAAGGAGGGAAGGAGGAAGGGCAGGCCACGAGGCCATGGGTCTTGCAGGTTCAGTTCTGTCCTTGGGACCTCTTTTACCTCAGAGGCAGAAAGGCTACGGTCCTGTGGGAGAAGGCTCCTCTCCCAGTGCTGTGGAGGTGCTGTGGAAGTCAACTTGCTTGTTAGCTTGCTTTTGAGGGAGTTGACGAGATCACATCCATAGGCATAATGTTCCCCTTGGCAGAGCAGCTGTGATAGAGGCAGTAGAGCAGAACAATTCAACCCACTGCTTGTAGAAACTACAGATATTCAACATTCATCATGTTGGCCAAGTCCCAACACAAAATCTATGCATCAAAGCAACACTGTGACAGACCAATTTTTCTGGATTCTAGGACAGACCCCTCTGAGGAGCTCCTAAGCCAAACTCACATTAGTATAGTACCACTGGCTCCAGTAAAATTATACTAGGAGTGAACATAGCCCATTAATTTCTACCTGAAGTGAGACTGTGACCCCTTTTCATTTTCTCCAGAATGGCCACAGGGAAAACAGCCCTAGGCAGGCTCAGCCCCAAGTCCCCACTGGGGTCCCAGGTCCTATGAACCAGCCTTTGGTCCCCATGCATACCTGACTGAGTGGAGAGTATAGACCCAAGTGCATCACAACAGGCAGCAGCACCAGATAGAGCTATCACTTAAACTGTGTTTCATTTCTGACATTACCTGGATCCAGATCATATTCCTACAGACTTTATTCTAACCACTGAATATGAATGAAACATGATCAGAAGGACATATCCCAACTTGAGACTTACAGCTCTTTGGTAACACAACATTTTAGGGGTGGTGTAGCATTTCAGACCCAGCCCCTACAGCCACTGCAGCAGAGTAGGAGCACACTGCAGCAAACTTTGTACCCTGCTAAAGGCAGCACCCTGGTGACATTAGACAGAAGGACTGAAGCTGTGGCTGGAAAAGCTGGAAGGAGAGCTTAAAAGGCATTATTCGTCCCACCTGCAAATCAGCAGATGCTGTTTTACAGGCATCAGATGCTACCCAACTTTTTTAAACTTCCACTTAATAAATCTTTTCCTGCAGTTCTTACCCCATGGGCATTTATCAGTTAATAAACAACTCTGCAGCCTCTTGAGTGAAGAGACAACAATGAGGGCAGGGATCAGCTAGATCTCTAATGTGCACTTTATGGGGAGCAGAAAGGAAGGGGGCTGTATTTGTTTGACAATAGATGAACAGCAGCTTCCCCAGCCTTAATACTGGAAGGCCTGGCCTTGGCCATAGGCTCAGATTCCCTCTCCAATCCTAATGAATGCCCCTACAGCTGCTCTCCCTGACAGCCCCTTGGTGTGGAGTGAGACATGACACACAAGAGGGCTCAAAGAAGTATCACTTGGCTGGTTGGTGTCATCGACTGGCTCTGCACAAACAAGGTGCTAGGAACTACTGTGCTGAAAGATAGATAAATGGGTGGTGATGTGTCTTGATGATCAGCTAATCCAGAGCTTCTCACACACTTCTCTCTCTCTCTCTCT
>VXBI01024175.1:0-15850 GCA_013397375.1 Toxostoma redivivum
TTTTTTTTTCTCAAAAAATTTCCTTCACATGATGAAACACACATACAGTGAAAATTGCAAAAAATAAAAGTGGGATTTCTAAAAGAAAGAAAACGCTTAGATGTTCAAAGTTTATAGAATTAGGAAATAAAAGGTCAAGCATGTCTACCTCTATAAATATGATATCAGTTTCTAGAACTGAGATCAGTATAAAATTTCCCTCAAAATCAAATAAATATCAGTGACAGGTTACTAGAATGAAAAAAAATCTTGCAGGTCACATTGCCGTTTTTCTTTGTTCTGTGTAGTCCTGATGAAAAATCTCAGACACTTGTTGCAGAAAAGTGTAAAATGCTGAAATTCAGAGTAATTACTGCATTTCATGGTGATGTCAGCTATAAAATGTTCTAGTGTGAACCTTCTAATCTAGAAATGAGTTTAATCATAGTATAGATGTTTTGTCATCAGCCGGCTGTCAAGATAAATACTCTTTCTCTACTGAATCTACATGACAAATGTCAGTCAAAGCAAGATGGAATGCTTTGAAGAGAAATTTTAATCTATAAAATATATATCTTTGAGAAAGGATTGATTTGAACATCAAATGAAACCATTTGGCTTTGTACTGAAGCACAGTAAATTTTTTCTAAGTGATAGTCTTGGGCAGTCATATAACTGAGGAACTTGAAGTTCTAGAAGTTACTATATGATTGACCAATATAAAAGAAAAGATCACGCTTGGAGAAAGATTGTAGTTCTTTGTCCTTGCATTTATGTCTCAGTTGTGCTCAGGGGTCCTCATCCAACTTTCAGTGAAATCAACGAGAGCTGGAAAAGGCCATCATAGCATAAGCTTTGTGCCTGCAGGTTTTGTTCATCATGATGTAAAAAGAATAGGCATATGGCTTTGAACATGTGAGAGGGAAAAAACTGCTGCATCAGGAAAGGACTATGGGGATATTTTTTTAAGGTATAAAAGGAGTTAGGCATCTAACTGTGACTTGTGCCTTTGGAAATACTTGACTTACCATCTAATAAAGCAATATTACCAAATCAAAATATAGATTCTTCTTGGTGAGCAGATCTTGAATAAAAGCTCTATTATTTTTTTTATTAATAATTCTTTGCCTACTTTTAGGGTGGTTTTTTTTCTATTTGTAGTACTTATTAGATATTCAGTCCTGTTAAATTTTTTTAAAGCCATTCTTATCTTAGCAACTAAAGATAGGAACCACACTAAATAAATGAAAAAAGGAAGAGAATGCTTCAGGACAGTTCACTGTGGCTGCTTCGAGGGCAAGAGAATACCTAGCATAGCACACAAAAATGCTGTGGTAGCCTTTCATTTCTTCCTCAATTCGCCTCAGACATAACATATGGACAGTTTTTCTCCTTGTATACATGATTCCTTAGATAATAAATTGAAGAATATAAACATTAAAATAGTTTTATACTTTTCATATCACTATTACTATGCTCCCACTAAAGTCATCTATCTAGAAAAAGTTTAATTACTTTCAAAGACACTAAAAAAACTCTGTGCCTATTCCAATACTAAACATATTTCACAAGACTTCCACTTTTCAAGTAAATCTATTAATGCAAATTAGGATAACTGGTTTGTGCAAAGGTTTACATTTTTCAAAAAGAAACAATTGATTTCTCTAATCTTCACATAAAGATGTGGATTATTAATGAATTCTGACATACTGTCTGCTTTTGCAGATAAAGCCATCAAGCAATTCTTTTCAGATTCAACAAATATAACTTTACAAGGCTTCTAGATAATACATAGATTGAAAAATCTTGCTTCAGTTTCGAGGAAAGCAGCTATGTTGGAAAAAAAAACTAGTGCTTAAATTGGCATGTGTGAGAACTAACATCTAAAGATATAAATGAAACTTTAAGGAGAAACTTAATTTTTTGATAATTACAAGTCATTTGGACCCAAGAAAGGCTGATCAGCTCCATATGGAAAAGATTGCTTGGCACTTACAATTTTGAATTCAATTGTTTGCATTAAATTTTACTTCCTAAGGTCAAGCTTACTGGTCACAAGTCATCCATTTGCTGAGGAACCTTCAAACCATTCACATTATTTCCTCCAGCTATATACATTGAAAAACTGATGTGCACACGCCTGTACTTCTTGGCTGAATAAAGCACCTCTCTATATTTTGGTGACATTTCTACATTCACCTTTCAGGAAGCAAATGATCACAAAATATGGAAGGCAAACTCTGGCTGTGATTCCTTGTAGATCACTTTTACACAGATGGATTTCTATTGAATCAACAGAAATACTTAATGACTTTCAGCAATTTTTTTTCTTGTGTGGTGTGGATTTGGGGGTTTTTGTTTAGTTTTTGGGGTATTTTGTTGTTGATTAGAGGTTGATTGGTGGTAAAACAACACAGCTAGGACACCTAGTTACTGCATATATGTACACCATTACTTAATATGTAAGTATTTATTTATGTAAATGAACACTGAAATTTTAGGATGGATACTGAAAGTCAGGCAGTGTTTTCTGTTCAGACTTTTCCATCACTACTTAGGTGGTCCTGCAATCATTGAGGAGGGGACCTTGAAAATAATTTCATTTGAAAACTCCTATTGGATGTGGTCCATCATGTGTTTAGCATCCTAACGGTTCTGGCAGGAATGAGTTCCATGAGCAATGCTTTTTGTTTGTTTTTCACTACAGCATTTATGCTACTCAAACTCCAGGGAAAACATGGATTAGCATCCAAATTGCATTTGATTCATAACTGCAATACTGTCCACCTCATTCTGAAAATTATCTAGTGACAGTAACTAGTCTGAAGATATCACATATTCCTCATCAAAAGATGGAAAATTACATAAAGCGATATATTCTTAGCTCATCACAGAGAATTCTTTCTCCATTTGATAGCAGATCATAAAAGTAAAAAAAATTCATCTATGACTTAGGTTTTTTCTAATATGCTCTCAAGAAGCTATATAAGAGGAATAAAACACTTGCATCTACTAACAATTTGTTCCTTAAGGATTTTTAATTATTTTTTTAAATAAATAAAACTGAGAATGCAAATTCTCTCTGGAGACTGAAAAGATCTTGCATGATTTGAACCAGCTTCTAAATTTGCAATGCTCACAAGAGTAGCGACTACAGTCACAGAGACAAACAACTGTTTTAGTATTTGATATATCCATTTATAGATTTTCAGTCTCTAAATCTAGGAGCTTTAGTGTTTAAGATATCTGTGAAGTTGTGTCTGTTAGACTTCAAGTAATTTTTAATCTGCTATTTCTATCGCCTTTCTCCTTTACTGCTCAGCTACTTTAAATTATAGATTTTTCTCAGTTCCTCAATTTTTAAAACTACCTGGATGTAGCAAAATAGTAGAATTACTAGCTGTTTTTTTCTTATTACCTCATACTGCCTGTCATATGTTATTATACTCTCCTTCAGTTCTGACATCTACCTTGTAGCCCACATTAATGAAAATGACAATCGACCCAAGTCCTCTTTTCTTGCTTCAGCAGTCCTACAGGGGAAAATAGTTCTTCAGAATAGAAGGCGAAAAATAAAACAACAGGAAAACCTTCAGATTCACTATGAAATAAGTGGATTTAAAATCCCTCATGCACAAACAAAACACTTTTTCCTTCTATTTTTTTTAAATTTATACCACAGACAGGCCAGACAATGCAGTTCTCTGACAACAGCAGCCCTGAAGAATAATTTTAACATGCAATCTTCCATAAATAAAATCCAGTGGTGAAAGCCAACCTGTGTCTGCCAACACAGGGAACCAAAGGCAATTCACCACCAGAGGACCCAGCACTCCAGTCCTCTGACTCATAATGCCTGAAATGCCACCCAGTTCACTATTCTTGCAAACTTCCTTTCCTAGTATGTCCTTTGATGGCATTTTTTAACAAATCTTTTGTCTTTCTTCATCCTGAGTCTTTTAGGTAATTCCAGAATTTCTCAAATAATTAGAGGAACATAGCATCAAAACAGATTGACAATGAATGAGTGCCTCTGAGGACTCCTACTAACATGGTTTGGTGAGCTCTATAGTTTATGTTGCTTCAATTACTCTGAGGGAAAAAAAAAAGCCAACTTATTTTATAGTACTTAGGTTTCATGGCATAAATTAAAAGTTGCTTCTCGTATTGCCTGACACTGATTTTCAATAAACAGTTTTCTGTTTACTTTGTTCAGCAAATAAAAAGACCTTAATATTGATGAAATAGCATACTTAGTAATGACTTGTGATGATTATAAAACAAATAGAATGTTTCATTATTTCATGGCAGGACTAATTTTTTTCTTTTGCTGTGTTTGACATCTACAACTTAAAGCTCAAACTTAAAATGTAGATAAAGCTACAACACTGAATGTGCACAAGTAGTAGGTTCCAAGTACTTCCTCTGTAACCTGTATTATCAACGGCATAACACAGATTGCTACTGTGATAGCACTTTAAGCTGTTCCAAATGGTCATATGAAAAGATTTTTTTCACTTTATTTGTGGTTGAGGGCAAAGAATAGAAAGAAATTCATAGTCACCCTTATTCATATGAGCTGTATAGAGACCAGTAGCTACTTTACGTTTCTGCTTCCTCTGTATGAAATTCCAAGAGTAGCCAACATGAGATACCAGAGGAAAAGATCTAAATATCTCCCTTTTATGGTCTTGTTTAAAAGACTGACCACAGTTCGTGCTTCTCCTGTGTTTTGTACTATGGTCTCTTATTATGAATTGTTTCCCTGAAGAAGACAATGCCATTTTTCAATAGTGAAGACTGTCAAACCATTTTTTCTGTTCTTGGGATTTGGGCAGCATGGCTCCCACCACATGTGTGATTGAATTATTCAGTAGTTACTGCTGTGCCATTCAATGACAATTTCCTTCTGATGGCCAATCAGACCACACCAGTGGCATTGCCTCAGTTCTGGATACCTTCCTATGATACTTACATACTTTCAAAGGAAAATTCAGAAGTCAAAAAACTTCTCTTAAAGAGGATTTCTGCTAGTGGAAAGAGGACAAAATTTGTCCATCCACCTCTAAATATTCAGATTTCAAAAACTGCAATGAATGCTTTATCATGCAGACAGCTGGGAATTAAATGCTAAAAAACTCTTTCTGTCTTTCTTCTGCAGTGGCAGAGATCCATGCAGAGAGTGTCTCCAAGATCAGGAATGGGAATCTTGGGAAAGTGATGCACACCCATCCCAGACCTTCTCCTGAAGATGTGTCCCATCATTTTTGATGGTCGTTCCTACCATCTCTAAATAGTGGGCCTTGGAAACTCTCAACTGCGGTCCAAGCCCCTGGGTCTCCTTAGCTTTTTGAACTTTCTGCATGACCAATCTGAATGACATCTGGCAAGTATAATAGTCTGCATTAATCAGATACAAGGAAAATTTCCTGCATCCTAATATCTAGTGTTTAGAAGAGTAGAGATTTTAATTCATAACAATCTGTTTGTTTTTATATCTGTTGTTTGTTTTAATTTGAGCCAAAATTTCAGTCTCTATGTTTCTTGGCCTCAGTGATGTCTTTTGCAATAAGTTGTGAAGTGCAATTTTGTGTTAAAGAAGAAAGATGTTTTGGAGCAAGTTTTCTTATTGCTTCTTCCCACTTTTGAAGAACTTTGCTTTTGTTTTTTTTATGAGAGACCCTCAATCTGTATCCTCCATGCTCTTTAATAAAATATGCAACTCAATTGCAGAAAAGTTTTTTCTTTCAAAAATTAAACCCTCCAAACCATTATATTCTCTTTCATAAAAGTCTTTTGGAAATTCAAAATTCTGTTTATTGATCAAATCATCTCTAAATTCTCTAACTTTATAGAAATCATATGGCCTATGTATGGACAATATTCTAGATATGAGAAAAAAGGTGACATATATAAATATGTTGCATATCTTCACATTATTCTCTACCACTCCTTTCATCCAACATTTCATTTGCTCTTCAAATGCAAATGCACATTGAACTTATGCCTTCATTTAACAGTTTTCAATAATTCTGAGGTTCATTTCCTGAGCTGATATAATTAATTTCGAAGCATGTGAGTAGTATGGGCACTTAATGTGTCTCCCTTCCTGTGTCAGCTCTTCTTCTCTGTGGTATCACTGCTGATTTTCATCTATCACTCTGTTGTCTGTTCATTTTACATACATACATATATTCAAAAAATCTTTCTTTTCTGATTGAAATTCTCATTTGCTTCTCTTTTCTCTGGTCTCACCCCCATTAGCATAACATATGCATATCTTCTATTTTTTTTTAGTAGCTTATAGTAACACATGTTGTCAGATACATCTTAAAACACTAAACACGTTATATGCACTGATTTTCTCTTTCCCTCTCCTTTATTAATACATTTAAAGAAATTGAATGGATTGATTCTCCATTGTCACAAATCGTACTGATTTAACCACTCTTATTAGATTACCTTCTAGGTGTTTTATTTTTTTGTTTTAAAATTTCATTTCAACATATTTACCAGATACAGTTTTTACTCCTCTAAAATTCCCTGGATCACCCATGCAGTATTTAAAAAATGTATGAGTATGTTTTATGCTATATCCTAACCCTTCATTTTAGGAGCTGATTTATTACTCAGAATCACTTAACAATTACCTGAGAAAACCTGAGGAGGAGATGCTTACATGAATAGCCTCTGATTTCAGTGGAAATTTCATGTGAGTGAAGGGTGAGACCGTAACAGTTCCTCCATGTGGATATTCCCATGACTGAACCACACTGACTAATGCTTTGTGCTACCAACTTATCATTCTGTACCATACCCATTGGTATGAAAGTATTAATTGACAAAAGGAAGTAAAAAACAAGTGCTTGTCTGGTGAGGTACCAATCAAGATGTGTAAGGGGCAAATTTTTGCCCATAGGTATCAGCTGCTTTTTAATCTTGTGCAGTCACTATTGTAAAATTTAAATGAAGAAATAGAAGACAATGTTCAAAGCTGGATAACAATAGACGAAGGAAAAGTCTCTTAGCTGACACTAGTCTTTGATGTGTGCTCATCTGAGAGAAAACTTGGTCCAGAACTGTATTTACATTTGTTCTGTAAGTATTACTGCAAGAGGGCTTATGAGTGTAGAGAACATATGGAGAGGCTGGCAGGCATAGATTCCCTGGTGTGGTGGTTAGAGTCTTTGCTCTGAAAAGGCAAGCTTTTAAAATTCATTTGAACACTATAAAATACACAACTAGTATGCCAAGTAAGTCTGTATTTAAAGAAGTATTATAATTGTGAAAAGGAATTAAATATTTTAAGATCTAATGCAACTTTAGGCTTTAAATAATTATTTTGTAAGTCTATATGACAGTCTAACATTGCAAGCTAAATTAATTCCCTGTCACACAATGACTATATCAAATCTAACAAGTTTCCTTGAATTCTTTTATTAGTAGCTGGGGTCCCCCACCTTTACTTATTTATTACTTATTGTAGTACTTGCTCTTGAAAATTCTGAAAAAAAATCAGAATTCAGTTCCATAATGACAGCAATTCCCTTCCTCAAGGGATCTTTCCATTGCAAGATGTTCATCGGTTAGACTAAGCTTCATTCACAATCCATCAAAACGGGGACAAATGTTAACAAATTTCAGTGGATGTTACTGCATGTGTTGGAAATGTGTAGCTAACTTCTAGCTCCTTTATCCTCATCATATTTAAACCATCAGTGCCATTTAAAATAGCATTTACTCTGAAATACATGAAATAGCATTTACACTTTAATCACAGACTACATGTGTCTACATCTCTTTATCAATGTCAAAAAATAAAATGACAGCTAAATATTTTTTATTGAGCTTGGCTACTATTGCAACTATTTCAACTCTTGGATATAAAAATCTCTAATCTCTCTGTTAAACTTGAATTTAGATATTATGTGTTTATATACATATAATTATATGTATATAAACACATAATATCTAAATTCAAGTTTAACAGAGAGATTAGAGATTTTTATATCCAAGAGTTGAAATAGTTGCAATAGTAGCCAAGCTCAATAAAAAATATTTAGCTGTCATTTTATTTTTTGACATTGATAAAGAGATGTAGACACATGTAGTCTGTGATTAAAGTGTAAATGCTATTTCATGTATTTCAGAGTAAATGCTATTTTAAATGGCACTGATGGTTTAAATATGATGAGGATAAAGGAGCTAGAAGTTAGCTACACATTTCCAACACATGCAGTAACATCCACTGAAATTTGTTAACATTTGTCCCCGTTTTGATGGATTGTGAATGAAGCTTAGTCTAACCGATGAACATCTTGCAATGGAAAGATCCCTTGAGGAAGGGAATTGCTGTCATTATGGAACTGAATTCTGATTTTTTTTCAGAATTTTCAAGAGCAAGTACTACAATAAGTAATAAATAAGTAAAGGTGGGGGACCCCAGCTACTAATAAAAGAATTCAAGGAAACTTGTTAGATTTGATATAGTCATTGTGTGACAGGGAATTAATTTAGCTTGCAATGTTAGACTGTCATATAGACTTACAAAATAATTATTTAAAGCCTAAAGTTGCATTAGATCTTAAAATATTTAATTCCTTTTCACAATTATAATACTTCTTTAAATACAGACTTACTTGGCATACTAGTTGTGTATTTTATAGTGTTCAAATGAATTTTAAAAGCTTGCCTTTTCAGAGCAAAGACTCTAACCACCACACCAGGGAATCTATGCCTGCCAGCCTCTCCATATGTTCTCTACACTCATAAGCCCTCTTGCAGTAATACTTACAGAACAAATGTAAATACAGTTCTGGACCAAGTTTTCTCTCAGATGAGCACACATCAAAGACTAGTGTCAGCTAAGAGACTTTTCCTTCGTCTATTGTTATCCAGCTTTGAACATTGTCTTCTATTTCTTCATTTAAATTTTACAATAGTGACTGCACAAGATTAAAAAGCAGCTGATACCTATGGGCAAAAATTTGCCCCTTACACATCTTGATTGGTACCTCACCAGACAAGCACTTGTTTTTTACTTCCTTTTGTCAATTAATACTTTCATACCAATGGGTATGGTACAGAATGATAAGTTGGTAGCACAAAGCATTAGTCAGTGTGGTTCAGTCATGGGAATATCCACATGGAGGAACTGTTACGGTCTCACCCTTCACTCACATGAAATTTCCACTGAAATCAGAGGCTATTCATGTAAGCATCTCCTCCTCAGGTTTTCTCAGGTAATTGTTAAGTGATTCTGAGTAATAAATCAGCTCCTAAAATGAAGGGTTAGGATATAGCATAAAACATACTCATACATTTTTTAAATACTGCATGGGTGATCCAGGGAATTTTAGAGGAGTAAAAACTGTATCTGGTAAATATGTTGAAATGAAATTTTAAAACAAAAAAATAAAACACCTAGAAGGTAATCTAATAAGAGTGGTTAAATCAGTACGATTTGTGACAATGGAGAATCAATCCATTCAATTTCTTTAAATGTATTAATAAAGGAGAGGGAAAGAGAAAATCAGTGCATATAACGTGTTTAGTGTTTTAAGATGTATCTGACAACATGTGTTACTATAAGCTACTAAAAAAAAATAGAAGATATGCATATGTTATGCTAATGGGGGTGAGACCAGAGAAAAGAGAAGCAAATGAGAATTTCAATCAGAAAAGAAAGATTTTTTGAATATATGTATGTATGTAAAATGAACAGACAACAGAGTGATAGATGAAAATCAGCAGTGATACCACAGAGAAGAAGAGCTGACACAGGAAGGGAGACACATTAAGTGCCCATACTACTCACATGCTTCGAAATTAATTATATCAGCTCAGGAAATGAACCTCAGAATTATTGAAAACTGTTAAATGAAGGCATAAGTTCAATGTGCATTTGCATTTGAAGAGCAAATGAAATGTTGGATGAAAGGAGTGGTAGAGAATAATGTGAAGATATGCAACATATTTATATATGTCACCTTTTTTCTCATATCTAGAATATTGTCCATACATAGGCCATATGATTTCTATAAAGTTAGAGAATTTAGAGATGATTTGATCAATAAACAGAATTTTGAATTTCCAAAAGACTTTTATGAAAGAGAATATAATGGTTTGGAGGGTTTAATTTTTGAAAGAAAAAACTTTTCTGCAATTGAGTTGCATATTTTATTAAAGAGCATGGAGGATACAGATTGAGGGTCTCTCATAAAAAAAACAAAAGCAAAGTTCTTCAAAAGTGGGAAGAAGCAATAAGAAAACTTGCTCCAAAACATCTTTCTTCTTTAACACAAAATTGCACTTCACAACTTATTGCAAAAGACATCACTGAGGCCAAGAAACATAGAGACTGAAATTTTGGCTCAAATTAAAACAAACAACAGATATAAAAACAAACAGATTGTTATGAATTAAAATCTCTACTCTTCTAAACACTAGATATTAGGATGCAGGAAATTTTCCTTGTATCTGATTAATGCAGACTATTATACTTGCCAGATGTCATTCAGATTGGTCATGCAGAAAGTTCAAAAAGCTAAGGAGACCCAGGGGCTTGGACCGCAGTTGAGAGTTTCCAAGGCCCACTATTTAGAGATGGTAGGAACGACCATCAAAAATGATGGGACACATCTTCAGGAGAAGGTCTGGGATGGGTGTGCATCACTTTCCCAAGATTCCCATTCCTGATCTTGGAGACACTCTCTGCATGGATCTCTGCCACTGCAGAAGAAAGACAGAAAGAGTTTTTTAGCATTTAATTCCCAGCTGTCTGCATGATAAAGCATTCATTGCAGTTTTTGAAATCTGAATATTTAGAGGTGGATGGACAAATTTTGTCCTCTTTCCACTAGCAGAAATCCTCTTTAAGAGAAGTTTTTTGACTTCTGAATTTTCCTTTGAAAGTATGTAAGTATCATAGGAAGGTATCCAGAACTGAGGCAATGCCACTGGTGTGGTCTGATTGGCCATCAGAAGGAAATTGTCATTGAATGGCACAGCAGTAACTACTGAATAATTCAATCACACATGTGGTGGGAGCCATGCTGCCCAAATCCCAAGAACAGAAAAAATGGTTTGACAGTCTTCACTATTGAAAAATGGCATTGTCTTCTTCAGGGAAACAATTCATAATAAGAGACCATAGTACAAAACACAGGAGAAGCACGAACTGTGGTCAGTCTTTTAAACAAGACCATAAAAGGGAGATATTTAGATCTTTTCCTCTGGTATCTCATGTTGGCTACTCTTGGAATTTCATACAGAGGAAGCAGAAACGTAAAGTAGCTACTGGTCTCTATACAGCTCATATGAATAAGGGTGACTATGAATTTCTTTCTATTCTTTGCCCTCAACCACAAATAAAGTGAAAAAAATCTTTTCATATGACCATTTGGAACAGCTTAAAGTGCTATCACAGTAGCAATCTGTGTTATGCCGTTGATAATACAGGTTACAGAGGAAGTACTTGGAACCTACTACTTGTGCACATTCAGTGTTGTAGCTTTATCTACATTTTAAGTTTGAGCTTTAAGTTGTAGATGTCAAACACAGCAAAAGAAAAAAATTAGTCCTGCCATGAAATAATGAAACATTCTATTTGTTTTATAATCATCACAAGTCATTACTAAGTATGCTATTTCATCAATATTAAGGTCTTTTTATTTGCTGAACAAAGTAAACAGAAAACTGTTTATTGAAAATCAGTGTCAGGCAATACGAGAAGCAACTTTTAATTTATGCCATGAAACCTAAGTACTATAAAATAAGTTGGCTTTTTTTTTTCCCTCAGAGTAATTGAAGCAACATAAACTATAGAGCTCACCAAACCATGTTAGTAGGAGTCCTCAGAGGCACTCATTCATTGTCAATCTGTTTTGATGCTATGTTCCTCTAATTATTTGAGAAATTCTGGAATTACCTAAAAGACTCAGGATGAAGAAAGACAAAAGATTTGTTAAAAAATGCCATCAAAGGACATACTAGGAAAGGAAGTTTGCAAGAATAGTGAACTGGGTGGCATTTCAGGCATTATGAGTCAGAGGACTGGAGTGCTGGGTCCTCTGGTGGTGAATTGCCTTTGGTTCCCTGTGTTGGCAGACACAGGTTGGCTTTCACCACTGGATTTTATTTATGGAAGATTGCATGTTAAAATTATTCTTCAGGGCTGCTGTTGTCAGAGAACTGCATTGTCTGGCCTGTCTGTGGTATAAATTTAAAAAAAATAGAAGGAAAAAGTGTTTTGTTTGTGCATGAGGGATTTTAAATCCACTTATTTCATAGTGAATCTGAAGGTTTTCCTGTTGTTTTATTTTTCGCCTTCTATTCTGAAGAACTATTTTCCCCTGTAGGACTGCTGAAGCAAGAAAAGAGGACTTGGGTCGATTGTCATTTTCATTAATGTGGGCTACAAGGTAGATGTCAGAACTGAAGGAGAGTATAATAACATATGACAGGCAGTATGAGGTAATAAGAAAAAAACAGCTAGTAATTCTACTATTTTGCTACATCCAGGTAGTTTTAAAAATTGAGGAACTGAGAAAAATCTATAATTTAAAGTAGCTGAGCAGTAAAGGAGAAAGGCGATAGAAATAGCAGATTAAAAATTACTTGAAGTCTAACAGACACAACTTCACAGATATCTTAAACACTAAAGCTCCTAGATTTAGAGACTGAAAATCTATAAATGGATATATCAAATACTAAAACAGTTGTTTGTCTCTGTGACTGTAGTCGCTACTCTTGTGAGCATTGCAAATTTAGAAGCTGGTTCAAATCATGCAAGATCTTTTCAGTCTCCAGAGAGAATTTGCATTCTCAGTTTTATTTATTTAAAAAAATAATTAAAAATCCTTAAGGAACAAATTGTTAGTAGATGCAAGTGTTTTATTCCTCTTATATAGCTTCTTGAGAGCATATTAGAAAAAACCTAAGTCATAGATGAATTTTTTTTACTTTTATGATCTGCTATCAAATGGAGAAAGAATTCTCTGTGATGAGCTAAGAATATATCGCTTTATGTAATTTTCCATCTTTTGATGAGGAATATGTGATATCTTCAGACTAGTTACTGTCACTAGATAATTTTCAGAATGAGGTGGACAGTATTGCAGTTATGAATCAAATGCAATTTGGATGCTAATCCATGTTTTCCCTGGAGTTTGAGTAGCATAAATGCTGTAGTGAAAAACAAACAAAAAGCATTGCTCATGGAACTCATTCCTGCCAGAACCGTTAGGATGCTAAACACATGATGGACCACATCCAATAGGAGTTTTCAAATGAAATTATTTTCAAGGTCCCCTCCTCAATGATTGCAGGACCACCTAAGTAGTGATGGAAAAGTCTGAACAGAAAACACTGCCTGACTTTCAGTATCCATCCTAAAATTTCAGTGTTCATTTACATAAATAAATACTTACATATTAAGTAATGGTGTACATATATGCAGTAACTAGGTGTCCTAGCTGTGTTGTTTTACCACCAATCAACCTCTAATCAACAACAAAATACCCCAAAAACTAAACAAAAACCCCCAAATCCACACCACACAAGAAAAAAAATTGCTGAAAGTCATTAAGTATTTCTGTTGATTCAATAGAAATCCATCTGTGTAAAAGTGATCTACAAGGAATCACAGCCAGAGTTTGCCTTCCATATTTTGTGATCATTTGCTTCCTGAAAGGTGAATGTAGAAATGTCACCAAAATATAGAGAGGTGCTTTATTCAGCCAAGAAGTACAGGCGTGTGCACATCAGTTTTTCAATGTATATAGCTGGAGGAAATAATGTGAATGGTTTGAAGGTTCCTCAGCAAATGGATGACTTGTGACCAGTAAGCTTGACCTTAGGAAGTAAAATTTAATGCAAACAATTGAATTCAAAATTGTAAGTGCCAAGCAATCTTTTCCATATGGAGCTGATCAGCCTTTCTTGGGTCCAAATGACTTGTAATTATCAAAAAATTAAGTTTCTCCTTAAAGTTTCATTTATATCTTTAGATGTTAGTTCTCACACATGCCAATTTAAGCACTAGTTTTTTTTTCCAACATAGCTGCTTTCCTCGAAACTGAAGCAAGATTTTTCAATCTATGTATTATCTAGAAGCCTTGTAAAGTTATATTTGTTGAATCTGAAAAGAATTGCTTGATGGCTTTATCTGCAAAAGCAGACAGTATGTCAGAATTCATTAATAATCCACATCTTTATGTGAAGATTAGAGAAATCAATTGTTTCTTTTTGAAAAATGTAAACCTTTGCACAAACCAGTTATCCTAATTTGCATTAATAGATTTACTTGAAAAGTGGAAGTCTTGTGAAATATGTTTAGTATTGGAATAGGCACAGAGTTTTTTTAGTGTCTTTGAAAGTAATTAAACTTTTTCTAGATAGATGACTTTAGTGGGAGCATAGTAATAGTGATATGAAAAGTATAAAACTATTTTAATGTTTATATTCTTCAATTTATTATCTAAGGAATCATGTATACAAGGAGAAAAACTGTCCATATGTTATGTCTGAGGCGAATTGAGGAAGAAATGAAAGGCTACCACAGCATTTTTGTGTGCTATGCTAGGTATTCTCTTGCCCTCGAAGCAGCCACAGTGAACTGTCCTGAAGCATTCTCTTCCTTTTTTCATTTATTTAGTGTGGTTCCTATCTTTAGTTGCTAAGATAAGAATGGCTTTAAAAAAATTTAACAGGACTGAATATCTAATAAGTACTACAAATAGAAAAAAAACCACCCTAAAAGTAGGCAAAGAATTATTAATAAAAAAAATAATAGAGCTTTTATTCAAGATCTGCTCACCAAGAAGAATCTATATTTTGATTTGGTAATATTGCTTTATTAGATGGTAAGTCAAGTATTTCCAAAGGCACAAGTCACAGTTAGATGCCTAACTCCTTTTATACCTTAAAAAAATATCCCCATAGTCCTTTCCTGATGCAGCAGTTTTTTCCCTCTCACATGTTCAAAGCCATATGCCTATTCTTTTTACATCATGATGAACAAAACCTGCAGGCACAAAGCTTATGCTATGATGGCCTTTTCCAGCTCTCGTTGATTTCACTGAAAGTTGGATGAGGACCCCTGAGCACAACTGAGACATAAATGCAAGGACAAAGAACTACAATCTTTCTCCAAGCGTGATCTTTTCTTTTATATTGGTCAATCATATAGTAACTTCTAGAACTTCAAGTTCCTCAGTTATATGACTGCCCAAGACTATCACTTAGAAAAAATTTACTGTGCTTCAGTACAAAGCCAAATGGTTTCATTTGATGTTCAAATCAATCCTTTCTCAAAGATATATATTTTATAGATTAAAATTTCTCTTCAAAGCATTCCATCTTGCTTTGACTGACATTTGTCATGTAGATTCAGTAGAGAAAGAGTATTTATCTTGACAGCCGGCTGATGACAAAACATCTATACTATGATTAAACTCATTTCTAGATTAGAAGGTTCACACTAGAACATTTTATAGCTGACATCACCATGAAATGCAGTAATTACTCTGAATTTCAGCATTTTACACTTTTCTGCAACAAGTGTCTGAGATTTTTCATCAGGACTACACAGAACAAAGAAAAACGGCAATGTGACCTGCAAGATTTTTTTTCATTCTAGTAACCTGTCACTGATATTTATTTGATTTTGAGGGAAATTTTATACTGATCTCAGTTCTAGAAACTGATATCATATTTATAGAGGTAGACATGCTTGACCTTTTATTTCCTAATTCTATAAACTTTGAACATCTAAGCGTTTTCTTTCTTTTAGAAATCCCACTTTTATTTTTTGCAATTTTCACTGTATGTGTGTTTCATCATGTGAAGGAAATTTTTTGAGAAAAAAAAA
>VXBI01024176.1:8848-125381 GCA_013397375.1 Toxostoma redivivum
GGCGGGGCTGGGGCTGGGGCTGGGCTGAGGCGGCGGCTTCGTGTCCCGGGCAGAGCTTCCCTCCCACCGGCGCCCTGGCAGCATCCCGCTCAGCGCCGAGACTGCTTGCCTTGCCTTTCCTGTCCTCCTGGGACTCGTCCGGCGTGACCCCCGCGGAGCCATCACCCTGCTCCCACTGCCGCGTTCCCCTCCGGTGAAGCAGTCTCCACCGTCCTCCTGCTGCACACGGGGAGGAAAGCACGGAGGGGCCGTGGCTGTGGGATTTAAGTTTGAGCTCCAAAGCACGCTGTGATGGCTCGGCGGTGGGGCCCGCGCTCAGCTCCGCGGGCTGTGGATGCGCTGGTCAGGGCTTGGTGCCGCGCCAAGTCTGTATCCCAGGGAAAGTGCGGCTGAGGATGGTCTGGAAGCGTGTCCAGGACCTATTCTCCTTCTGGCAGTGACATCCAGACAGCATTAGGCAGAGAGAGTTGACTCCTTAGAAGGATCACTGGGAGCCGTCTACAAAAGCAAGTTAGATTTGTAGGCACCCTGAGAGTGCGTTGCTGTTGTCATGTGTTGTCATGATTCTCGTTGTGATACTCACCCTGCTAGCCTGTGAACTGCTGTAAACTTTGCTGGTAGTGTCATCTCAGTCAAGGAGACTTTTTTTCTTCTGACTTCATGACCCTGCTGCCAGAGGTGTGCTGTGTTTGTTAGCTGGATGACTTCTCCTGAGTTAATGGAGCTGCAAGGATGATCCATGGGATCTCCCATTCAGCTCACACCTTCAGCCTATCTCTGTGGGAGAGAAAGACAAGTGGTTTCAAGCCTGTCCTACATGCTGCTGCCATGGTATCTTGTCAGGAATGGCAGTGAGCCTTTGCTCCTCCTCTGGCTCCAGAAGGGTAAAAGGAGGTTGCATACTCCTGCTGAGGCTGTTCTTTCCTGAGTCTTCCTTCTCCTCACTCTGCTCTTCCAGCTGTTTCTCTCCAAGCTCCTTGCCTGGTGCATCTCCTTTGGCCTCTAGTCTGACTTGCAAAACTGTAAAGCTAATTCTTTGCACAGTGGTGTCAGGTGCACAACACCAAAACTGAAGTAGCAATATTACAAACAAAAATCTAAAAGGTGAAAATGGTATATGGCAACTGTTTTATACATTCAGCTAGTAATTAAAATAAATTTTTAATCTCTTCTGTAGTCTGAGAAGTTAAGGACTTTTCCCATCACTTTGTATTATGGACGCACCTAACAGTAAAGGCTTTAAATTACTTTATGTGACATAAGTTCAAAGGAAAAAAATCCAAGCCTCTTTTCCAGATATAGGTTAGTCCCCAAGGAATATGGCTAAGAGGTAATCAGTGAACTCATGCCTGGTTCAAAGCTCAAAAACCCCTTGATTGGTCAAGTCACTCTTAATTTGCTGTGTTTATCTGGAATGGAAAAACCTGGGTTTCCTTGGGACAGGCACTTGGAAGGGTTTGACCCAGCTGGTGACATTAGCCTTTAGACCTCAGGGACCAGCGTGACAGCTGCTTGTGTCTGGTGTTGATGAGGTGCTAAAGCTGATGATTTTATGAAGCATCTCTGCCCTATGCGTGACACTGCAAAGTGTAGGTTGGTGGAGGAGTCTGTCTGAGGAATTTGAACAATGGCATATGGCAATTAATAACTGCAGTGCTTTGCACTGACGTTTATTTTGAAAAGCAATGGGTCTCTGCATTTCAATTATTATTTTTAGTTTTGTTTAGCAGCTATTTAATTCTGATAAACATCTTGTGTATGTCTCTTTCACAATGTTTATATTTCAGCTTTCTCACCAAACCAACTGTTCACAGCACTTGCTTTTCCCTGTTACCAGAAGATCTATTTGCTTTGTCTCAGTCCCATCACAGCTATTGCTAAATTGAACTGTACTCCTTTTCCTCCAATTACTCAAGGGTAAAAAGAAATTAAAAAAGAAAATTAATTAACTATTCTGAGCTTCAGCAATCATCCTCTGAAAGAATAAGGAGAAACAACTGTCAGAGTGGTTCAGTAACAGTTTTGCATGGAGTGGTCCCTTTCTGTCACTCAGGGAGCAATAGTGGATAGTGACTGTAGTAAATCCAGGCACTGCACGCCCTTGTCATCTCAATGATTGTACGTAATGATGTGTGAGCTCTTGCACGGAGCCTGGGCTGCTGAAGCTGCTTAGAGCAACTAACAAATTGAACACATCAAGTACTCCACAGGGCATATGTTGCTTAAGGTTTTGTTGTGGCTGCCAGCTACAAAAGCAGGCAAAACTCTCTGCTAAAGGCAAGATCAATTACAATTCAAACCCTTCATTTTCCTAATCCTTTGGAAAATATGTTCCTCTTACTGCGTTTGCCTTGGTAAATAGGGTTGGCAAAGAGTCTGCTGAGCAAAAATAGCATATTTGGAGTTCCTGAATCCAATAAGAATGGATTGAGCTGGTGCTGTCAAGTGCCTAAATAAAGGGTGTAGAACGCATAAGCCAATTAGTTTATATTGGCTGTTTTTTAATGGGATTTGAAATAGTCTGACCATCCTTGATCTGAGAGACTTTGCCTATATAATTTGCAACTTCTCAGGAAATGTATTTTGGGAGTTTTTGGTATAAAAACCTTATTTCATCTGCTACTGAAAACTTTTAGTCCAGAAGTATGGGACAGAGCTTTCTCTGGTAATCATTTTAGTAGTGGATTTGTACTATATAACCTGACATCTTAGGAAGAATAAAATAGTCTTTCTTTGGTCTTTTATTAGAAAGAAAACAGAGAAGAAAAACAAGTGGAAGAAAGACTGAAGGGAGGAGAAATATGTACTTTTACGGAACTGTAGTTAAATGGCAAAGAAAAACAAAAAAATGAGAAAAATAACACTTACTTAAAATCAATTGTAGAAATACTAATTTTAATGTTTTCTTCATTTTAAAAGCCATGCAAATTCTGCTATTTCACTGTCTTTGAACAGCAAAGATGGCAAACTAAGACAAATTGGAAGTTGTTAGGCATGCCTGATCCCGAGGTAATGAGACAGATTGGCTGCCACTGGTATCAAGGACAAAGCATCGTCTTAGTTCACTGCATTCAGGACCAATATCTAAAGTGAATGTGGAAAAGCAAGTAGTTTCTCAGTTCTAAATAATGAAAGTTCTAAACATTTCAACATCCATGACAGTTCCCAGCAGAAATTTACTTGTTCACTTAGTCAGCTGTAAGAGCCCATGTCTTAAAATGTTCACACTTTAATCATTAGCTTACTGATTGTTTTAAAGTTTGCCTAAACATGTAGTTTTTTTTCCATCACTTTAAATTAATTTAAAGTTTTGAGGAGTTATAGCTTTTAATTTATTTGAATTTGCAACTTACCCTCTCGTATTTCAAATAAATTATTAATCTTTTTTAGAGAAAATGGGGAGACCTTGCTGAAGTACCAGGTGGGAAGGTCTTTTGTATAATAAGTTTAAAATGTAAATATTGATGATGCAAACTGAATTAAACAATAGTTAATTGTTGAGTATTTGATGAATTTTAGGAAGGAAGGTTACAGTATTTTTTGGAAGTAGACAACTGCAACAAAACAGTTCAGCAAGATATAAAGAAATCCATTGCAAAACTGAGAAACAAGAGATGTTTGAAGTTCATGACACTGTACCATGAACCAGCTATTTTTAACATGTATTTAGCAAAATCCATTGCTGTTTGGTTACAGTTAATTTTCATGGTGCTTGTTGCCTTCTTTATATTTTCTCCTGTATTTCTCCTGTATATCTCATTCCTCAAATTAATTTTGCAGAGATTATGTTAATTGTTGCAGTTCAGTAAAAGGTGTGAGGTTCTAAAGCAGAAAATCCACTTGTTAATAGAAGATAAGGCAGCCTAGATATATATGAAGTTGTACCCCACTTAGAGGTAAAATATCAAGAACAGTGTAATGCATGTGTATCCTCAGTCCTCAGTCAGAATGGTTCACTTAAATTATCAAATGAATAGTTGAATGGTTTATTTGGGTTAGAGGTTGCTTTCATGTCTCATGTTTCTGGCTTTAAGGAATTCAACTCTTATGACTTTGTATGGCAGTTCCTTCAAAATGACACGTCAGTCTCTTGCCACATATTTATCCCTCTATGAGAAACTCTCAGGAACAGAAACCACTGATGCTGAAAGCTATTTTGAGGCCTATTTTTACCTTGGGGCTTCTTTTGTTTTGGCTTGGGGTATTGGAGGTCGTTTTGCTGTGGGTTTTTTGCTGACACTTTCATTTCATAGACCCATCATTCCAGATCTGTCATGACACTCAAGTTGTCTCTGATTTGACATTCGAATAACGTGAAGTTGAGCTGTTTGTCACAAACTGAGGTTGAGGCACCATTTCCAACCAGATTTACTCAGTGAAGCGAAGCTGTTTGGTTGAACATCAGGACAGGCAGACCTGAGAGTCCCAGGCATTGAAGCAATGCACAGAAAGCAAGGTTGAAACAGATTTTAAATCACATTCTGGAGTCCATAAGTTCTATCTGAATCCATAATTTTTAGGTCCCAGCAAGCAGTGAGGTTCACCTCAGCTAAATGTAGCTGTGTGAAGGTTTGATGTTTGGTATAAATCAGACTTCTGATGCTAATTAGGAGAACCAGGACCTCAGGAGGATAAGTCAGCCCCAGCATGGAATGGGTGAATACATGCCACCTGATGTGTCCCTCTGGGTGTGCTCTGTGAGGGAGTGGTGAGCAGGGTGTGCAGCCAGGTGTGCTCACTAAAGCACAGGGTGGTCCTGCCTCATCTGGTGCTTTCTGGACGACTTTTCATACCTTATACCATAATGGTGTCTCTCACGTGGGGTCTCAAACATTGCTTTTTGTGGTATGCTCCAGAGTGTAGTGTTTAGAGCTTCCTAATGGGAATCTGTCATCTGCCTTTGTCACTTTCCTAGAAATCCAGAGCAAGGAGTTTAGAGACAAGTTGCTGTAACTCCATTTCAGTCATCTTGACTGCACAGGTAGAAGTACCATGAGGGTAACAGATTTGTGCTGGACTGGTAATAATGAAGCAGATTGCAATCTGACCTGCAGGAATTTGGTGATAAGAAACCGAGGACAGAGCTATAAAGCCAAACCTTCTAATTTATGCCTGGGGCTTTAACTGGTATAAAATACTCCCATGTGCCCGGTGGAGCATTTTCTGAGGAAGAGAACGAGAAGAAGCTGTTAAATACAGTACTTAATATGAAACAGTGAAATGTGCCACAACTCTAGGTAGAGAATGCATGGGAAATATGAATCCAGCAGGTTCTATTCCATCAGTCCTAAGCAAGCAAAGGATGCAAAGAGCAGAAGAGATTGTAAACTTTCCACTATTTCATTTTGGGGAGTGGGATTAAGGAGCCCTTGCAATGGAGACCACAGGTATATTGGGGTATAGTATTATGTTAGAATTACTTGAGATGTGTTTGTTTTACACAGCAGGCTGCCTTTGGAGATATTGTACAGCTCAGAGACTTTGGTTCCAGCCATGCCAGTGCATTAAAGAGCGTGTAGGGGGTTCCTGCGCACAGGACAGAGTTTTCCATATTGTTGAATCCTTAAAATGGTTTGATGGCATCAATTTGAATGGGGCCATCGAGCTCTCTCCCATGTCTTTCATGGGTATGTTTTACTATGGGCCAGGAACTTGTTTGGCCACGTTGCCATGGTTCAGGGATCATTCCCAGCAGACTGCTTGCCAGGATGTTTTGGAAGGCGAGAGGTTTTACTGGTACAGGTGCAGACTGTATCAGGGCACTTGGCCTGGGTCCCAGGCAGCTCCCTTGGGACTGTTTGTTTATGGCTGCAGCTGTCAGTGCTGTAGCTGTGATAACGTGGTGCTGTGCCACAGCTGATCAGTGTGCTCGAGGAACCCAAGCACCGTGTGATGCTGGAGTAGCTGCATTGCTTGTGTGAGCCAGAGCTGTGAAATAGCTGTGTTCTCACCCAAAGAAACAGGCTTACAGTGTTTTTATGTACCACATTCAGCAACTGCAATTTGCACTAGCAGCTTCTTGCTGGTATTCAGTGGAATGCTTCCCTCTCTTGGATATTTTGAGGCTCTGTATCGACAATCAGCAGTAAAAGGTGCACACAGATCTCAGGAGGCTTGTTCAATGTCTTTTGTGCTCCTGATGCTCTTACCATGTCTAATAATGCACAAGTCTGATCCTTCAATGATGGTAATGGGTACTGAGGTCCCACCTAAATTACAGGTTTTTACATTCCTATTTTATTGTCTCTTGACATCTTCACAGCTCCTCTTTGCTGGTGGGCTGACCATTAAGCACATATTCTCTCCAAACTCATGTGTCTTTTGACTGAGCTATAAGCCTTCCTTTTCAGTACCTCACACTGTTTCCATACCCTGTTTGATAATTTTCTTCTCATTATGTGCCTATAAAGGGAACAGTCCTCTATTTGTTCACTTTCTGTTGTGGATGTTTTTCTCCTTTTATCTATAATCTAACATTTATCAGAGGAAATAGCTTGCTGCAAGACCACGTAATAGGCCTGGAACCTCTGAGCCCCAGTACGGTCCCAGGTGTCACCATTAAAGCACATGAGCCCTTCACTCTTGAGTTATCCTATTGGGAAAATCCTCTTCCAAGGGAAATGATAGAAGCCAATACTCAGGATGTTTAAAACAGGAATGAAAAGAACAGAAAGGAACACAGTTACTTGATGTCCACAGAGCCTGTATGCCCCAGGAGATATTTATTTCAGTGCTTGATTTTTCTAATGCATGATTTTGTCAAAGGGAATGTTGTGTGTGCCAGTCTAAAAAGCCTAAAAGACTTATACTAACTTCAGAATTGAGTGCCCTAAATAGCTGACTGTAAAGAAAAAAAATTAATTTATAGGCCACTTACCAATGCATGCCAGGAATGTGAATGATTTCTTCTAATATTTTGAGAACAATAATGATTTTGCTAGCACTGTTTTTTCTTGTTCTCAAGGACTAGATTCAAGACAAAGAAAGGAGCTGGAGGGAGAACAAGAGGTGATTCAGGTTGTCCCTGAAAGCACAGAGAGACTCCTATTCATCCCATTGAGTTTTAGCCATGTGGCCTAGGGTTCTACATTAGAAATGTGGTTTCTGTAGGCTTCTTGTCTAGACAACAGCCAGGGAGAGATACTTCAGACCTCTCTTTATATTGACAATAGAGGGAGCTTAGGGAGGGTACAACTCTCATTTAGTTATCTGAGTTTGACATAATGAGCCTAATTACGCTTTTTTAATTTGTGGATGTCAGTTGTGCAACAAATATGAATTCAATATTAGCTTGAATCATATTAGAACTACCAAAAAAACCTCCTGCAATACAATTCTAAAGCCTATTAAAATGTGTCTGTGCAATTAGTCTCCGAGCACACTGTTGTCGCTTCCTTTCTCACCCCCCATCTTTTCATTTTTCCTCTTGTTTCATTTTTCAAGTCCTGCATGTGCATAGACTGCTACTCCCTCAGTTCAGGACTCATTAGTTCTCCATGTCCTATAATGTGCTTGCAGCACTTTGGGATAATAAAATAGCAGTGTAAAGTAATAGAATGCTGTTCCAACTTGCAGTAAGCAAAAGCAAAATGTTGTCTCGCTTCCTTCTGAAATACAAGCAGTGCAGATTCATTTTGAATTAGCTGCCAACTGCTGAACATAGATACATTGAAGGACAGCCCCAGGCTGTTTTTAAACAGAAGTGCAGACTAAATGAATCCTTGCTTGGGATGCTTGGAGGCAGCTGTATGTATATTGCTTGCCTCTAGGCTTATGAAGAGTGACATGTTACACAGTTTTCACACCCTTTCAAATACACATGGTGCCAAGTCACACTGATGTGACTTGCTGCTGAAAATACTATGTGTTTTTTTGGCCTGCATAGCACCTTAGCCAGCCCCTGGCATCACTTCCCTTGGTCCCTGCCCAGAGTCAGAGCAGTGGTGTGTACATTGCCCAGCAGTAGGAACAAGGTCTCCTCTGCTCATGTCGATATCCAGGAGTTAGAAAGATAAATTAGAATTTTTCCATCAGTAGGATTGCCTTGGGAAATTTTAGGGCCTGATGTGCTTCAGTGGTGTCAGATCTAGGGGGAGGTCATCAAAGCTTGGGGGAGGGATGTGCTGCCGTAAGTGGGCACAAAGAATGCAGAATTCATGGGCCACAAGGACATTTGGCAGAACTCAAAAGATAAGGAAGAAACTAACAAAACTAACTAATTTCAGCAGCTGTGCTGAAGTCAGCTCTAGCTGGGTAGAAAGCAATTTCTTTGGGAGGGGGGAGATCATGACTATCGACTCCCAGCCCACTGACTCAAGAGACAGGCTGATCATTGGCATGGGAAGTGAGAGAGCCTTGTAGCCAGTCAAAGGTGGAATACTGAGCAGTAACAGAGCTGTATGACTGGTAGCCAATGAACCCTGATTTCTTGGCTTACTGAAATGTACGAGTGGTGTGGAGCTTTGATGATGGGGAAGCCAGCCTGTTGTGGCCCACACCAGCTCCCTTCTTTGCACAAACTAGACAAAAGAAATGAGAATACCTCGTCTTGGTGTGTAAATTGGTGTTGTACACGGGGCAGTGAGCCCATATTCAGGACAACAATGTCATTATTGCCTCTGCCCCTCCCAGCTACACAAGGGTCCTGGGGCACTCGATTCATGGAGGAGGTGCTTTGGAGCAGCTCTGTATGGGGTGCCTGAGAGTGGCTGCTGATGACCTAAACCTGGGGTCTCTGCCACTGGGACAAAGATGTTTCCTTGCTCCTTGTCCTTATCAAAGTGGCTGAGGGTACAGGAATAGCAAAGAAGAGTGAGTGAGGGAGAGCTGCAAGCCCCCACCAGAAAGTCTTTCCACAGCATTGCCCAGATCTTTACCAAAAACTATGAAAACCTCATGGCACTTGATGGTATTGGTGAGTCCCTTTTTATGAGTTTTCTGAAAAATTCAGGTTGTGTCATCTTTCACTAGTCCAGCAAGATTGGCAAGAGTTGGGAGTAGTTGTTCATCATCTTCTCACCTAACCAGTAGTTTTGGCATCTGATCTGCGGAGTACTGAGTGCAAGGCTGTGAAACATGAGGATGACTGTAATTGCTTTTTTCTTCTGTAGAGATATGTCCATATTAAAATCAAAAGCAGATACTATAGATATGTGGGATTGATGTCCTTTATTCCCTTGGTTGCCTGAGAACCTACAGTATGAGGGTATCCTGAGATTATGCTTAGATGGTATCTACTTCCACACACATCTCTTGGGAGTCAAGGCTCATGTGGTTTCTTTAATTTAAAGCAATGTTGCAAAGCTGCTGCAACTGTTACATAAAACAAGCATTTAGGTTCGAATCCAAGAGCTGTGTCAGGGCTCCCTGAGCACTTTGCCTGTTCCGGCGCTGCAGGGCACACCTGCCATGTGTTTATGGTGGCAGAGCGCTCTGGTGTACAGGGTCTGTTTTGGGGACCCAGCAAGTGTGAGCATATAGGCTGTGTAGCTGTGAACTCCAAACACTCAAAGATCATAGGTTGGGCCTCAGCTGTGGAAATAAATTTTTTGCCCCTTAAATATTGATGGCATGTTTGTTTTACCTTATTGTTTCTGAATCTTGAGGACATAAATGGCCTATGTTTTCATCAGAATGGGGTTTTTAGGAGTTTGAGGTTATATGCAGCCAAAAAATTAATTGTACTGTTGCTCAAAATACTTAACTTCTCTGTCTTTCTCACAGATAATCCAGTATGTCCTGAACTGGAACCAATGGCTGAATAGTTTTTTTGGGATGTCTTCAAGAGGAAGACAATCTACTAAAGCTAAAAGCTTTGTCATCTAAATGTTTATATTTTGGCTTTTTTTTTGTTTTTTTTTTTCCTTCCCTGACAGTTGTGACTGTAGAACTGTAAAAGTTCTGCTCATCAAATAGAGTTCTCCTAAAAAGAACTCCAAAAATATAATCTGCAAAGCAGCATTTAGGGGACATAAAGTGAGGAAGGAGAGGAGCTGAATCAAAGTCTAGTAGACTTCTAACCAGTGTCTGAAGCAGACTATTTCTTCCTTATGGAGAGCCTTCGGAGCTTTTGTTTTTGCACCTAGAGTTAGGTAGCATGAATAGCCCCTAGATAAAACCATAGTTAGTTTACTCATTCTACTTATATATTTTCAAAATTCACATGAGATGCTGTTTTTTCTGAAGCAGCATTCAAAACCTGTTCCAGTTACTCTCTTAGCACAAAAATAGTGCTAAATGGGCATTAAACTATTTCAATAAGAACTATGTGTTAGTTTTGGTAATTTTTTCATTATCTCTTTTAGATTTAATACATTCTAATTAAAATCTTTGTCTTTCAGGTCTGAGTACAGCCGTATGTCCTCTACCAGCAGTGAGTATAACTTTGAGATTCTTTTCTAAAATGGATTATTATATTTTCTTTTTCTTCTGCTTGCTAAGATTTATTAACATCACCTGGTATTATTGACAGAGTTCACTTTGACAGAGTAAAGCCCTCATTCCTTCTCTTCTTGGATCTATGTCTAGAAACAGTATAGAAAATTAAACTGCTTGAATATTTATGACCAAAGTACAACCATGTGTAAAGTCTTAAATATTGACGGTCACAAGGATGCAAAGCAAAATGAGAACAAGATCTATAGACATTGTGTGGGCCAGTGTGAATGGGCCCTCAGGCCAAAGGAGTTTGCAGTGATGAATGTCATTAAAGCTGGGAATGCAGGAATAATTAAATGTTTATTGTAAGCTGATGCCAACAAAGTACTTCTGAGCAACTCTAGTGAAGTGGGTTTTTTATTTCAGAGATGGTAGATGCTCTAGCAATTGCCACAGTCTTTCTAGATATTTACAACACCAGTTGATTTTCACATTATCCAACTGATAAGAGAAAAATTCCTATGTCTGGATTATTTTTTCTTTATTTTTCACCAATGCAAAATGATTATTTTTTTAAGCAACAAGGAACACTCTTTCACTCCATACTTCCGTAGTTGTAGAACACACTGCACCCGCAGCACTTTGAAATGCAATAATGCTTATTCCTGTATGACTGCTGGTATCTCTCCTTGTCCAAGTGCAAAGTGATGTCTGCCTCCCTGATTCACACATAGACATGAGCTTTATTTATGCCAAGCAAGCACATCAAAAATTCCTAGATGACAAGTTGTGTTTTATAATCTGGATCTTTAAGCACCATGAAAATCAGAGGGGAAGAAAGCTGTCAGTTGTTTTCTCATTCACACATTCTGACTGAAGTGTGGAGAGGGTTATTTTCCATCTCCCGTGGTCTCCACTGAAGGGCTTTAATTGATTTCAACAAGAGCTGGACGAGACAGCATTCGTTATGTCTGACTCTTGAGTGGATGTGACTAGCAAGGAACTCACTGTCTTTCCTCCATCTGCTCGGGGTGTGTGTGTCTGAGAATGAGAGAATTTAGTGCAGCTTTTTCCTCAGTTCTGTTGTTTAAATAGGTTTCTGGATTCTCACTGTCAGGCATAATTTTTGAAATGATTGGGAGGCAAAATCCAGGCAATCAGCTTCTCTGTAATAGTGAAAGCATATTGGATTTGCCTGGTTACACCAGATGTGTGGCACACCACCCTCTCAGCTCACAACTTCAGATGATGTCTTGGGGAATATGCTGCCAAATTCCTTCACTTTTTGGGTGATGACTCATACTTACTTGCTTAATGGAGTCAGATTAGTTCAAAAGACAAGGTGCAAGTAGAGTGTTTCTCATTTAAAAACTTGGTTTGAATCTCTTAAAAGCTGCTGCACATTTTACAAATAAAGGTAGCAAATTGCATTTGTAAACCTTGGTTTTTATTAGACGAGATGTTTCCAAGGGGAATTAATCTTTTGTTACGTGGCAGCTGCAGTGTCTCATGTCTCATGGTCTGTCTCCTCAGTGTCTTGCTGGCCACTGCTGTCCAGTGGATGTGGTGACTGCAGTTGTGTTTCACCACCAGTAATTTGTCAGTACAAGGAGGTATTATCATTCCAGCAAAGACACACAAGTTCAGGAGACAGAAAAGTCTCCTTCTTTCTCTTTTCTGCTTCCAAGGCAAATTATAGTGATAGAGCTTCACAAGTAGCAGTATTTAACTTTGCCTTTTGAAGGGCTTGTGTGGTTGGTTTGGTCAGACACTGCAACTGTAACAGAAGCAGTTACATAAAAGAATTTTGGTAAAATGAAAATACTTTTCTGTCAGAGGCTGGTAGCAGGTATGTAGTGCATTTTAAAGAAAGATTGTTGGAGAAGAGAGATTTTTTTAAGAAAAGGTGATTTGTACCATTTAATTTCTTTGGGGAAAAGATTCAGTAAGTGGTATCATTCACAGTACAGAAAGCAATCTAGTCAATGATGCTGTTAGGCCCTAGTGTAGCACAAAGTAAGGTGCTGTAAATTAAGAAGGAAGGAATCTCCATTACCTGAAGCTTCTGTTCTAATGGAGTTTATCTAAACCAGGAGGATTACAGGCTAATTTGGTTTTACAGGATCCTATTTGGTGGTACCAGTGAGGCTCCAATTTCAGTGTTTCACAAATGAATAGTCTTTTCATTTTCTGAATTAACTCCACTGGACAACAGTTTTCTGTTGGCACAGGCATGCCAAGAAAAGATTAAGAAAGACTTAGCAGGTGAATCAGCTGCAGCTTCTATCACAGCAGTTGAGCAAACTGCAGGACTTTGCACCAATGCAAAGTTGTACAGGAATTCCAGACCCCCCCCCAAGTCAAAAATAAAACATCCTTGACTGCTAAATGGCATTGGCAGGATCATTCTGTGTGTATTTCTAGTAGGTTTTTTCCCTGAGCACATGGCAGCAGCTGTTGTGGTCAGTGTACTGCTTCAGCAGTTCAAAGCCCTGCCTGGTGGATTGGCTGGACCTTGGGTTTTAGGCAGCCTCTCACTTCTTTTCTTCTTTGCCCTTGAGTCCCAGCTTCAGACAACCACAAATGCTTTTTACTGGCAGCATTTATCTAACATTTGTGGTTTTGTACAGCAGGCAATTTGGGGAAGAGTACCAAAGTTTGCAGAGCGTGTATTTCAGCAGGAAAAGGCAGCAGGTGCCTGCTGTGCAGGCTCTGGCTGTTGTCAGGGTGACTGTGTGCCACTTTGCCTTCTCTTATTGAGTTGAGTAAAAAGGTCATGCAAACCTGTCTGCAGAATGATGCATCTGCAGGTATTACACCTTTCAAATGTTTAGCAGTGTGATTTCAGTGAAGAGAAATGCCTTTTTTTTTTTTTTACCTGAATGCTGGTGTGTGTAGTTACTTTTCCCTTTGTTCTTTAGGAGGAGGAGTGCTTTGTCTTGTTGGGATGTTCTGCCTATTGATGTGCTCTTCATTAATCTAGGAAATGTATTAACCTTCATTTTCCTCATATTTTCAATTACCTTTTCAATTATGATTTTCAGTTACCATAAGGGATCCCTAATTCTATGAGAGAGAGAATTGGGCTAGGCACTTTACACTTGCAGAAGGGACCTTTACCTGAAAAGCATAATGCCAAAATATAAAGACCATAAGTGGCATATGAATACAGACAGTCAGAATCACAAAGAAATAATTAATTAGTGTTGGTCGGCACAATAAACAACAGTTTCTGTACATCATAATTTTAATTATCTTCAGATTGCTTTGAGCTATGTGTTTCAGGGATGATTTTCAACTAGGGAGGAGGAGTTTTGATGAGGGGTGCTTATTGCCTCTTCTGCTTAATCGTTGCATTGATGATAATGGCTCTTCAGAAAGACCCAGACCAGAAATGGACGTTTTGAAACATGACTTTTGTCATTTGTAACATTCACAAAGGATGAGAGGAAATGGCCTCAAATTACAGCAGGGGAAGTTTATATTAGATATGAGGAAAAATTTCTTCACTGAAAATGTGGTCAGGCATTGGAACAGGCTGCCCAGGAAAGTGGTGGGGTCACCATCCCTGGAGCAGTGTGGATGTGGCTCTTGAGGATGTGGTTTAATGGTGAACAGGGTAGTGCTGGGCTAATAATTGGATTCAGTGATCTTAGAGGTATTTTCCAACCTTAATGATTCTATGATATGAAGTATTCACACCTAGTCAGCCCCAGAGCCAATATAACTAGGTTATCTTAGAAATAATTGTGGAAGTGAGGAAATTTTCTTAACCACTTTTAGCCTGGCAGTCAGGTAACTGCCTGGATACACATTTGGTCCAGCTAAGTTGGTAAATGGTACTGGTCCAGCTAAGCTGGCAAATGAAACATAAAAATGGTCCTATGGGACAAGATGCAAGTTTCTGGAAAAGTTAGAGCATTTGAAATTGTAGAACCCTGTAGCATGCAGTAGTTCAGGTTGTGCTTCTCAGTGAGGTAAAGGGCTTGTCACTCACCTGCTTTGCATTTGGAAAGCTGGTAATGCACCTTCCCCTGCTCCCCTGCCTTTCCTTTAGCAGCTAAGAAACAATTGAGTCCTTGTAGGGTGTTCATATTCTTTTGTGGTAAACCTGAGAGCTGGGGTATTAAAATTTTTATTTCCATGTTGCACATAGCCATGTTCCTAGCCCGTGGAATTTCACTCACTTTCTGGTTCTAGAGATTGAACACAAGAAAGTTTGTTTTGGCAGATATAAAATATGTGGGTTACTGCACATGTTTCTTTTTAATAAATGCTCTGTTTGATATTCTACTCCTATGCTATATAAATTCAGATCTTTGTTTGGGGATTTGGTCAAGGTTTGGTCAACATTTTGTTAGTGTCATCTGCATCAGCTCCCTGGGCTTGTGACCCTGTGGGAAGCCTACATGAGAGCAGGCTCCTGCCAGAACCTGCAGAGCCTTGAAGAGAGGAGCAGGTTTGCTGGCAGGGCTTGTGACCCCATGGGGGGCCCACGCTGGAGCCCCTTCCTGAAAACCTGCACCCCACAGAAGGAACCCATGCTGGAGCAGTTTGGAAAGAACTGCAGCCCGTGGGAAGGAATCATTGGAGAAGTTCATGGAGGACTCTTTCCCATGGGAGGCACCCCACCCTGGAGTAGGGGAAGGACTTCTTTCCCTGAGAAGGAAGCAGCAGCAGAAACAATGCAATGAACTGACTGTAACCCCCAATTCCCATCCTATGTGCCACTGCAGGGAAGGAGGTGAAGAATTGGGAGTAAACTTAATCCCAGGAAGGAGGGGGGTGGGTAGGGGAAGGTGTTTTTAAGATTTGTTTTACTTTTCATTATCCTACTTTTATTC
Organism: Toxostoma redivivum; assembly: GCA_013397375.1. Classification (NCBI taxonomy): domain Eukaryota; kingdom Metazoa; phylum Chordata; class Aves; order Passeriformes; family Mimidae; genus Toxostoma; species Toxostoma redivivum. The sequence continues at coordinate 24,070 of VXBI01024176.1, forward strand.
TGATGGGTAATAAATTCACCTAATTTCCAAAAATCAAGTCTATTTTGCTTCTGGCAGTAGTTGGTGACTGATCTCTCCCTGTCCTTATCTCATGAACCTTGCATTAAATTTTCTCTCCCCTGCTCAGCTGAGGAGGGGAGCAATAGTGTTTTAGTGGGCACCTGGTGTCCAGCCGAGGTCAACCCACCACAAGATGCCTTGTAACAGAAGCAGGGGGAGAAATTCCTGTTACTTGTGTATCATTTCAAAATCTGGCTTCAATGAGCTCTTAAATGGGATGAAACTAACCAGCAGCAGGAAGGGTCTGATTTTGGCTTTGAAAAATCTGTCACAGAGCTTGAATTTCATAATATAGTTGTCTACTTAAAGTTAGGCTAGTTCTGACTGATTCTGACCCAGGCACTGCTGGACTGGGTGTCTTCTAAGTCTATTTCTCCAAACAACATAATTTAATGAGTGTAAGGATATAATTATATTCTTTTATTGCTAGACAAAGACACACTGTAGTATATTGTTTCTTATTTCCATAGAGAACAGAGATGCTTTTACAATGGCTGGCAATAGGCTGTATTAAATACAATTATAAAAACAATTTACAGCAGGCTTGCCAGCATCATACTGTATTTCCAGAAGGTGTTATTATAAAAGGAAGACTAATTAAAGTATGGGGAAAAATGCAAGAGGAACTTGGACCCGAATCATGTAGAGTCTTAGCCTGCAGCATCTGTCATGTTGCAAATTCAGGTGTTTTATATAGTAATGAAATCTGAAGTGTCAGCTGCTGTGGAAAACATAATAGATCTCCTGCTTATCTTGCCTGGCTCATGTTATGATGCCAGGGGTAAAATGCAATGCTGCTTCCCACTGTGGCAGGGTGAAGAAGGAAAATGTCACTGCTTTGTGTAGTAGTCTTTGGCTGTGCAAAACGTTTATGTAGCTGCTTGTCATCAGATTCCACTGTGATGAAGGACCAAATGCTTGCATACAGGACAGAAAAGAACAGTACTGATACACAGAGAGTTGAGCTTGGAAGGCACCTCTAGAGATGAGGCACAGCCATGTGTAAGGACATCACAAAAGAATGTGTAACTTGAAATCAAACCTGGACTTGATTTTTGCATTCCAAGTGGCATTGACCACAAACATAGCATTGCCCTTGTTAAGACTGAAGTTCCTGTTCAAATTTGTCTGAATTGGAGCGACCTGTGTATCTCTGTTTTTTGTAAAATTCGGGGTTTCGCCCTTCGGGATCATTTAGCTTGCACCAGGCTGTGTTTCCCACAGCCTAATTACTTTCTACTGGCTTGGTGCTAGCTTGGGATTTCTGTATCAAGGATGTACACTAAACAGTTACTGGGCCAGAGTTACCAAAACATTGTTTGCAGTTGTTTTGTATATTCTTTTCTGACCACATCCAGTCGGGTTTTTCTTTTTTGTCATACAGATACAGCAGATGAAAACTGGACTAGTTATTAAAAATTAATAATGTGCATGGATGACAATATAAATGTTTTTCTAGCTCCTTTATTGAAGCCCACATAGTCATAATCAAAACCATGTAACCAAATACATCCTAATTTTTAATAATCCAAGCATATTTCAGAAGCATAGGAAATCTTTGGTAGACACTGAGCTATTGAATGCCATACAGTTGTAGTAAAATCTTACAGGAAATATGTCAGAGAAAAGTTAAATTGGATTATTTGGGGATGTGGGTTAAATTTCCCCCTATGGAAGTGTTACTGCTGCTGTCCCACAAAACCACAAGGAGCTAGGCAGCCATTTAGTGGGCGTTTTAACCCTGAGAAATGGCTTGCAGGAAAGATCTTGGCACTCTAAGTTCAGCTGGTACAGTGATGAGATTGATCTGGAAATTGTTGCTATGTCTGTCTGAATTGTTAAAACCCAAAGAGGGAAGCTAAAAAAATAAATCTGTCCCATGGCAACTCCTGACTCAGAGGCACTAGTTGGGGTAGAACAGGAAAAGCCATCTGAGTCACCGAGTCAAATAACAAAACTCTTGTGAAGGCTGAAGCTATTAGGGCAGTTTCTACTAAATGTTGCCAATGCCAACAGTTAGTTTCCTCATGGCCGTTGTACATTATCGTGGAGTACTTAGTTTCATCTGAACTTTTAAAAATAAATAAATACCATTTGTTTATGCATGCTCAGTGGAAACTGGGGCATTTGGTAATAGTGCATGCCACACTCTAGAGCAGTAGATGTCCTCTGCCTGCCTTGTTTTTGTTGGTACAACATTTGTTGATTCATAGTTTAGAGGAAAAAATGGTATCTATAGTTCATAAAATGTTTGTGAAATGTTTGCCAGGTGACTCTTGGCTCCTGGTCATCATAGGGGACCAGGATGGAGCACTGACAACAAATCATCCTTTCTATTCCTGCTTCCCTTTCCCATCAGCTGGTAGGGATTAGACCTTTTTGAGCCACACACTGCTGTCAGCTGGAAGGATTATGAGATTCAAACTAGTTTTCCACTACTGCCAGGTCCAAATGCGTTCTTTGCTGTAATGCTGATATTGTTCATTGTCTACAGAGACACAAACATGACAATGCTCAGCCATGCCTCAGGGTTTGATCCATATTGTCTTTGGCTGTGCCTTCAGTGTAAATGTATTTTGGTGTGACTTCTGCCTCCTCTCTGGCTGGCTTTACCTGTCACATATTTGTGATACCAGGAGGATTTGTGCAAAAGCGCAGACTGATTAAAAGAGGTCTGTCTGAAAATTAACATTTTTAGCCAAACTAGTTTTCTGACTGGCACCAGAAGACACAATCCTTACTGTTCCTGAAGTCTGAGAGTTTCTTTTCAGTATGTTCAGCAAGCTCTTTCAACTTGCATCTAGACCTGACACATGGGAAGCACTGGAAACATTTAGCTGAGAATAGTAGGGGGAAGAGTGCCAGCAGTAAAGTCTTAAATTGTCTTAAGCCCATCATAAAATCACACTTTCGGTTAACTGAAGTACATTGTGTGTGGTATGGAGCTCATTGTTGGACTGAATTTGTTAGCTGCTCAAGTGTGCAGTGTTTCTTGGGTTTTTTTTAACACAGTGTTCCGTCTGCCCTTTTACAAAAAACATATTTTTTGAGAATCTCAGCTTTTCACAGGAGTGGAATTTTAAGAAAACGTAATGCCTGTAATCAGAGGACTTTAGAAATTATGGTGTTGGATGCAGTTTTTTACAGCTTTTGATTTACTTGTGGTTGCTGATGGGAGTTTTATTATGTAGTAATTTATTTACGTAGTTATTGAATTACACACACAAGTTGTAATTGAATTACACATTGCAGCTCTCTACAGAATCTGGTATTTATACCAAATATCAGTGTCTGGGTTCTTGCCAAGAACTATGATCCTTATCTGTGGTTGAGGAGAGTATTGAAGACTTTACTGCTCTCCAAAGGATAAGTAGATGATAAGGCTGTTGGGTTTTTAAATTGAAATTCAGATTATTTCTAACAATGTAACATAATGTTCAAGCAGCATATTTTGTAGGGAGGAGAACACCAGGCAGCCAAAATAAAGAGCTCACGGAGTAGCCGAGAGCATTGGCAGAAAAATCATTCTCTTAGGATGTTTGTAAGGAATTCCCGAACAGTTTACTTGCTTGTAACCATGGTGTGAAAGCACCCACTATAGGTTCCTAAGCTTGTTTGCATGAAGATCCTGTACAGTGTCTTCTCAGAACTGAGAGTCCTTTCTTCATTGGGTGCTTAATATACAATAAGCATAGCTTCTGCTTTGACATGCCTCCAGGCTCCATAAAGCCTGGGTGGAACACACACACCCAGCAAAAAGTGTCAGGGACATGGGATTACACATCCAGAAACACAATATGGCATTCTCACCCTTTCTTTTTAGCCTGTTTCTGAAGGGAAACGTAATGTGAACTTGTGCCATCTTTCTTCAGAGACACTAATTTCCCACAGGTTTCATTAGAACTGAATGAAATACACTGGGACAAGAGGAAGAAAAAAGACTAATGTGAGTTCAAGATACCTCTTTTCCTAATCTACAGCTGGACAGTCAGCCCACAGGCAACACACACATCCTTTTATACCAAGCATGAACATTCCATAGGTAGCGAGGGGATAGGTGAGAAATCTGCAGTTCTGTGAATGAAGAGAGGAGGGACATGGGGGCTGAGAATGTATCTGTGACCTGAGGAGTGACTCTGACTCTTTGCCTTGGTATGAACAGTCAGCAGCCTGACTAAAGGAGTCAAAGAAGTTGGTTTTGGAGGATGTCATGGAAGACATGATAATTCATGTAGTTCAAGAGCTTTTCTTGCATAACACTTACCACAAAATCACTTCTCATTTGTAGACAAGGAGTACAGCAAGATAATGTACTAGAACAAGATAATGCCCACATTAGGGCATATATAATAGGCCCACACAGATGAGCACCCAAGATGCAAGTGTGTACAGTGCAGAGTGATGGGTCTTATCTGAGGCTGGGCTCTGCTTGTCTCCTTGAACTACAAAAGGAGCCCAGGACATCCAGCCATGTGCTGCAGGGACACCCATCAGGTCCATAATCTTCCATGGGAGGACTCTGTGCCACAAAAGTTGTGATTCCCATGACGGAGATGAGGATCACATGGCTCTGAAGAGCGCTGAGGTGGTGGCACAGCCCATCTGACTGCAAATGGAAGAGGGAGTGCCAGGTGTTGTTGCATTGTCAGCTTAGGAAATGCAGCTACACAAGCACCCAGGCCAAACAGAAGGGAAGGCAGCTGGAGTCCATGGAGAGGTGAAGAATGTGAGATGGCCCCTATCAACAGCAGCTTAAATTGATCATGAAAAGTTACCCTTAGGCAGGTCAGGAGAAGATAACTGCTGGGATAGGGATGAAAATTCACTGGAGCTGTAACACAGTGGGGAGTTTCAGCAAGAGTTTTCCTATCTAACAGCAAAGGTACACCATGTTTAAATCTGCCATTGCCTTTACTTGATCATGCAGGGTCTCTGTGGGCATCAAGTATCAGTTGTTGACAAGATTCATTCCCTCAGGATTGGCTGCAGTGCTGAACACTAAGGGTAATAATGATTCCTTGTAAGACTGCTCATATTAATGTTCCAGAGATGGCTTTTTATCTCCATCAGAGAGATAATGGGCCTCATTTTGAGCTTTTTTTCTTTTCTGCTCAGCGTTTTTTTGTTATTGTTCTACAGCAACTGGAGGAGCAGACTGACCATTTGCTGTGCTTGCCTGTGTGCTGGTCTTCTGTGCTTTGTCTGTGCTTCCTTAGCATGGATGGAGGAGTGAGCATTGTAGAGCATTCAACTGCAGTTCCTGAGAAAAATGATGCTCTGAGGAGAGTGTGAAAGAGGTTTCTCCTCTTGGCACTGTGCTGTGCCAAGAGAGAATCCTTTCTTCTTCCTTCTGAACATCCTTCCTGAGTTTGAGGTGGTGTGCAAAGCAGGGCATGCTGAGAAGTGCATTATCCAGCAGCCCTGCATTTGTCAGATGCTATTAAACAGCAGGGAAAGAGAATGGAGGAGCTGGTGAATCTGTCACATCCTGCTTGCTCAAAAGATTATTGATGCTGCATAATGCATCAAAGCGTGACCGACCTAGTGGTGGGGTCTGCTGCCAGAGGTGTCCAGTTACTGCTTCTGTTGCAGCTGCCCATAAAGCAATGATCCTTTTTTTATGAAAACAGCTTCTGATTTTGTGTCTGCCCATGAGCCTTTCAATTAGTACATGTAAAAAGATCACTCCTGCCTTGGACTCAGATAAAACGTGGAGGTCCTGTTTGCTGATAAATGCTACCATTTTGACATTTCCTTGTGTTTTGCAACGTGACTGGAGAAGGGAAGTACTGATACTTTCTGTGCAACAGCAATCCTGGGAAATTTTAATTGGAAATATTATAGTGCCTTCTTTTTTTCTGACATTATTTATATTGTGTTTGGGATTATTTTACATTCCCACAGTTGAAATATTTTGATTGATTAACAGTGAAAAAATACGCTGTTCTGTAATGTTTGGTTTTGAATTATTTCATTACTTCCTAATAGCAGTAATTTCTTGATAATGAAGTACTGCTTGATGGGAGTTGCAGATCAGAAGCTTGGCAAGTTTACTCTGAGCCTCTCCTGTTGACCGATTTACATCTCTGGTACTGCATCATGCAATTTGGTCAAATGAAATTTGATGTCTTACTGCCTGATGTAGCGGTAGAGGAATCTGGTCTGTATGGCATAAGACAGGTTCAGGTGTTAATTCTCATGAAGCAGCATGCTTGCTGCAGTGGGAAAAATGGGAGTTTGTGTTCCAGTGTTCTGAGTCTCAATGCAATATATCTGGTCAGAAAAAAAAAAAAAAAAAAAAAAAAAAAAAAAAAAAGAAAGAAAAAAAGAAAGAAAAAAAAGTCAAGAACTTTTAGGTTGGATATTTCTTCTATTTCCTGGATAGAAGATTGAAAATGTGTGTAGCTAGAAAATTAAAAATATCTGCCACAGTTTGGAAACGTTCTTTCACATGCACAAACTAGGACTAGGAACAAGTCTGCCTAAAATCTCACTTCATTATAAATTCAATCCTATCTTACAAAACTTATCAGGTTTCCTTGGCCATGTAGGTAACTCTTCATTAAATAACTCCTGGGAAGTCTGAAGGTCTTTAGGTTCACCCTTTGTTTCACCAGCACAGGGTGAGGAGAGACATTTCAGGGAAACAGGTATTTATATCCTTCCTAAGCTCTGCTATGGGATGAGTTTAGTCCATTGGAGAAGCCTGGAAAATCAGATCTCATCAAGACTGCAGAAGGTGGTGAAATAAAAAGTAGTTATAAATAAAATTAAAAAGTAAAATCTTTTATCCTGCAATAAAGAAGTAGTTGGAACACTGGCATGAGAAGGAATGGGTCTTTGCTCAGGGCACCTCCAGAAGGAATGCAACCTGGGTATGTCAGTGTAAAAGAAGGACCAGATTTCCAGGTCATGGCCAGAGTTTTGCTTGAGCAAGGTGTGCAGGAGACCTAAGGCCAAAAAGTAAATAAAAGAGGGAGATTTCTCTGACCTAGGATTATGCAAGTGGTGTGGAAGAAAACTCTAGGGACATTTTTCTTCTTGTGTGGGTTAAAGTTAAGTGCATACATAATGTAGGGAGAAGAAGTGTTGGATCCAGTTCTCTATATCTGCAGATGACTCTGGCTGCTTCCCAGCTGCTGGGGTTGCTGTCCTGACCTTACACCCTCTTGGGGCTGCCTTGGGTCAGGAGTCCTGCCTTCCCAGCCAGCAAGAGTGATACCTGAGTCCTTATGGCACCTCTCAGGAGTGGTGGCTGCTCCCCCCAGCCACTTAACCCATTGCTTTCCACTTCACCCGTGGATATTTGTGTCACTAGATCATAGAATGATAAAGTTATCAAAGTTGGAAAAGACCTCTAAGATCATTGAGTCTGACCATCAATCCAGCACTGTCAAATCCACCACAAAGCCATGTCACCACATGGCACATCTACCTGTCCCTTAAATACCTCCGGGGTGGGAACTCCACCACTTCCATGGGCAGCCTGTTCCAAAGCTTGACAACCCTTTTGGTGAAGAGATTGTTCCTAATATCCAGTCTAAGCCTCCACTGGTGCAACTTGTGGCCATTTTCTCTTGTCTGATCACTTGTTATTTGTGAGGAGAGGCTGACCCCCACCTGGCTACACCCTCCTTTCAGGCAGTTGTAGAGAGTGATAAGGTCAACTCTGAGGCTCCTTTTCTCCAGGCTAAACACCTCCAGCTCCCTCAGTGGCTCAGATCTCTTCTCTACCCCTTTCACCAGCCCCTGTTATCACAGCCACCCAGCCAGGCAGCTCTGGATGCCAGGAGGGTTGTCCTCTGCAGGTGCTGCTGTTCCCTACAGAGTGAGAATGAAGGAAAAGAATGAGGAGGGCAAGATCATCCTCCACAGGCTTTTCAGAGGTGGCTGCCTCTCTCCATGCGCACAGCAGGGGATGTAGACAGCTGGCATAGACAGGTAGGTACCTGTCCTGTTTGTCCCCAAGACCAGGCAGCTTCAGTTTTGGAGAGGTCACCAAAATTAGGTAGTTGGCACAGGCAGACTTGACAGAACCCACTGCTTTCTTTCAAATTGTCTTACTGATGAAAATGTCCTGGTTTCTGGGCAGGAAAAGGAGGGCAGGAAGAACCACAGGGCTGGACTGCCATTCTGCTTTGCAGGACTTTCTCTTAGCTCAGCAATATCACTTCAAAATAAACAACAAAATAAAAATAATTTGTAGAGAAGGACCCATACAATCATAAAATATCAGGAGCTTCCACTCCCAGCTTTAGGAAGTCAAGTGTAACATCTCCCCAGCATTTGGGCTGACTGCTTTAACCTCTCATGGGTAGTTAATACTACCTACCAGAGGAGAAAAAAGTTTAGAATTGTAAAATACTCTTTCAATCCTGATAGTAATTACCTCTTAGCAAAGTTAGTGCTTTGCCAGCTCAAAGAGACCTAATCCCCTTCTGTCATAGGAAGAGAAAAAATGTAGTAGCTGTGAGAACTGTGAAGCTTATTTTCAAATAGATGCCTCAGCATTTTGATATTTTCTATGGGATTAACTAGTAACACAGGAAGGCTAATACATATGCAGAGCTTTCATTTGCTTCTGTACCAATTTGCCCTGGGACAAATTGAACTGTGTGATGAGAAATAGTGTTGTTTCCCCTCTTTCTTTGCCAGATGAAGGAAAAAGACTTGTTAGCAACATAGAAACAATTTGCAACTTATTGTCATTTCAGGAAAGGTTTCTCCTTGCCTCCTATTTCTGCCTAAGTTTCTCTTTTTCTGTTTTACAAACAGAAAGGGCTGCCATTTTAGAAGCACAGAAGCCACACAATGGAAAATGTAAAAGCATCTGTGCTAACATAAAATAGAACTGAAGCTCTTTCTGTACTGATCTGTTGCACTCACATCATTGCTGCTCTCTCAAAAAGGAGAGGTGATTTGCTCTGCTCTGTATAACTCTGGGTTTTCCTAGGGGTGGCTTTGTGCTGTGCCTCTGAAGCTGCTCTGTGAGCATCTGGTGCTGATGGGCACAGGCAGCGATGGCTGCAGAATACTAATGCTGCCACTGGCTCCCACAGGGCTCCACTTCTGAAAAATGCTTTAGCCTTTCAGTGTCCATGCACCATGCTGAGCAACAGGAGGGGAGAAAAGCCGTGCTCAGGGATTTTTTTTTTTTTTAATGCAGAGCAAGAAGCTGACAGCAACGATGGCTCTGTGCTTCACATTGTTGTGCCCAGGCTTCTTTCAGAGCTGCAGTCATTTATATGCATAAATATCAAGCCTGTCACTTGTTGCAGGCTTTGATAGCATTTGTGTAACACAGGCGTCAGAGATAGAAAAAAGCTGAACATCTTCCATTCCAGTCTTAGAAAATGAATGACTGTGTAGTTATCAGATTTCAGGTTTTGTTAGATCACTGTCCTCTGCAATTTGTTTTCCTTCCTCTTCTGCTGTCTGATGTAGAGGACCATGAGAGCACCTCCCCCCACACCCCTTTTGTCTTTCTCCCACACTGTGACTACCCACAGGGGATATCTCAAAGTATTACCTACCAGTAATAATTGCCACAGCTCTTTTTTGCTTCCATTTTTTTTCTTCCATTAGCCATCTGACAAAGTCACTCCACATCACCCATTTCATGCAGAGATACGAGAACTCTGCCGTAATTGTAGTTTTGATTATTTACTTGGTTTTTCTTTATCTCCCCTAGGCAAGATGCTTGCTTGCTATTTGCTCTGCATACTTTCTGCAGCTTCTAAATTGAGGCCAGTGTTGTGTTTACCAATCATCTCTGTCTGCAAAGCTATTCAGTTGCATCTAAATTTTCTCTGGGTCTTGCAGCTATTCTATATTGAAAGACAACTAAAATACACTACTCGCACAAAGCTGCTTTTCCATTAAAGCAATTGGTGAAGTATCACAAGAATGTTGTTCTGATGCCAGGAGGGAGGAGGGAGAGGTTTGTACTGATTGCTAATAGAAGGGGGAATAGCCTTTGAGACAATCCCCTTATTAATTGTGGTCTGCACAATAAAACTTGGGAAGCCTTTCTAAGGCTTCTCACATTTCAGCTTTGTGCCCAAGCTCAGGGTCTCAGACATGGAGGTGGTTTCAGAATACCACACAAGGGGAACCATTTCAGCAAAAATATCAAGGTTACTTGATTAATTTATTAAGCTGTCTTGGATCACTGTGCCTCTTTATTGGCTGTAATTCTAGCAGAATAAAGTAACAATTTCTCCCTAGACCTCTAACCAGCCATTGCTCGGCTGGGCTATCAAAGAAGTTTCAGGGACAAACAAGAGATAGATCCCCTGTGAACATTGCCAAGGTTAACTAGAGATTTCTTTTTTCTCCTGAGTAAGTGTAATTTTTTTGTACCTCCTCCCTTTACAAGTCTTCCCTTATCTTCAGAAAACCTTGAAGCAGTAGAATTACAGTCTTGATAGTCTAAAGATAAAAACAATGCAGAATTTGTAGGGACCAGTAATATATTTTCCTAAAGAAGGATGTGTGCCTGAAGGCTTTTTTTTTTTTTAACCAGCTGTATCAGTAGGTCTAATAAAAGATATTACCTTTCCTCACAAACGTTGCCTTACTTATTAGAACAGTTGCCTCCAGGATATAAAACACTAAACTGTGTGTAAAACTTCATTGTCAGGGTGATAGAGTTCAATGGTGTGATTTCCATGCCCTGAGCCAACTGGCAAAATTGAAAACAAGGTGGGGTGAACACTCTCCACCCTTAACATTCTGTCCATCATTTTTGTCCCTTACACCCCCACTCTACATCAGTATTTTTGTCTTTCCTACCTCTCAGCTGTATGGAACAGGTCTTTTCTAACACAAAAAAGCACATTGAGTAGCATCTTTTGGATGCACTCTCAGAGAAACAGCAACTCTTATGGTATGTATGATGAAACTTTTCTCTGCCTTCTGAATATTTTCTTGGTTGCTATAACACTCTACATTTTGTTGTTGTTGTTGTTTACTACAAGCGAGATTCAGGGAGATGGAGAAAAAGAAAAGCCCACTGTGACTAAGTACACTGTTTCTCCTTTAAGGGTCACCTAAGTATTGTCAACTTGGTCGCAAATCTTAAAGGACTTTTTTTAATATTTCAGGTGAACTTTCCGTGGAAGGCATACAAGACCCATTCCTTGTTAGTGTACATATTATCACAGACCCAGGTGAATCCAAGACTCTTCAGCAGGCCATTGATAAGCTTCTGGCCTGGATCCATCCAGACCTGCAGCTGTTTCGGGTGTCAGAAAGACGAGTGCCCAGGAAGCGCAGGAAGCTGGCCAAGGCTGGTGTTTCTCAGCCAGCCCTTGCTGTCATTCTGTTCCTGCAGGAGGAGTACGGAGAAGAACCCATCTTGCAGCTCCATGAAACTTTTCAGAGGCCACCTTGGCATTACCACCACACAGAGCTAATGCATGGGAAATTCCTCCCTTACATGCCGTGCAGCCAAGACTTCTACACTTTGGCTCCAGAGACCCCCCTGTGGGCCATTCGCCCAGTGCACTACGGGAAAGAAATGATCCGCTTCACCATATACTGCAGGAGTGAAAATTTTGTGGACATTCTGAAATTGTATGAGTTAATACTGAAAAGACCAATGTGTCAGAAGAAAGCGGACTTTTGTGTTTTTCCTGTCTATTCTAACATGGAAATAGACATTCAGTTTTCTTTAAAAAAACTCCCAAAGGGACAAGTTCCAGTGAGGACAGAGTCAGCTGTGCTGGAGTTCAGAGTAAAAGATGTGGGGCAGCTTGTGCCTCTCCTGCCCAACCCTTGCAGCCCCATCAGTGAAGGCAGGTGGCAGACAGAAGACCACGATGGAAATAGGATCCTTTTGCAGGTAAGCTCAGTACACAGGGAAATAGAAGCACATTTCTTGGTTTTGTGCAGGAAAGCTTAACGTGCATTGACAGCTGCCCTTTTGTTGGTTGGTTGATTTGTTGTTTTTTTTTGCTCTATCCTTGGAGCAAGAGCCTGGCTAATACTGCTGAAGAAAGAGCTTGAAACCCCTTGCTGTGTTGTGTAACTGATCACAAAAGCAGTGAATGATGTTATCCAGATATCAGTCAACCTCAGTTTATGCTAAGAGTGATGTGAGATGAGATAGCTGTTTAAAAAAATGAGGAGAGAAGGAATTATGAGCCCAAGTGGAGAAATCATGGCTGGTGAGTGTAGTTTTATAAGAAGTATGGGCACAGAACTGACAGGGAGTTTTAAAATAGCCCTCAGTTATGAGATTTTTATGGAAGACAAGCAGAAGTCCTAATGGTACTCATTATTTTCTAGCATCACTGGATGACAAGCTGCATCTCTCTTTTGCACAGTGATTATCAGAATTAAGAAAGAGGTGATGAAGGAAAAGAAATGTGCCCTGAAGAACAGCCTAAGAGAGACATTCCCATAGACTCTCTTTTTGAACTAACCTCAAGTGCTCACAACCAAATCCTGAGAGTTTGTTTGTTAGTATATCTGTAGGCACCATATCTGGGCAATATATCAGCATGCTCTGCTCCACTACACCACATCCAAGGGAGATAAAAGGATAAGCAGCAAACTCTTAATAGCTGCCTGCCCTGCAGAGGGGTGTCTGTGGAAATCCAGAGCCAGGTTAATGTGCATTCTGGCACTGCAGAGATCTTTATTGCTGCTTACATTCAAATCAAGGAGCACAGTCCCTCACCTTTATAAGGCTGTTGTTCAGATTTCAAAGGGTATTCTTTTGGAGTGAATTTCATCCATGTGGCTTGTCCAGTTGTCTGACCTTGTTTCTGTGGAAGACCATTGCGGGTGCCATCCTTTCACCGCACAGACCTCCCAGCATGCAGAGAGGTGTGTGCAACCCTCTGTAGCACAGTGCCTCTGGGTTTGTAGTTCCTGGGACTGAAATTCCAGGTACACAGGACATCTCTGCTCTGGTGAGTCACATCCAGATGGTAGTGGAACCTTTCAATGCTGCTTTACAGATGCCACTCTCAGAGAAATCCCATGCCAGAGCTGAGTAACACTTGTGATGGGCTGAGGAGGGCAGCTTCCTTGCCCATCTGGCAAGACAGTCACCAATTTTTCAGGGTTACTGGTTGCACTTTAGGCATATCTGTGTTAGCCCAAGATAAGTTGCAAACTGAAGCTGACAAGTCATCACCAAACTTATACACAGCAACCACACTCACTTGTGTCTTCTTTTCCCTGTTCTTCCTCAGCAGGTTTCTGCTATGTGATAAAACTTAGGTTTATGGGACCTTACACTGGTTTCAAGCAAATTGAAGGGAAGGGTAAAAACAAAAACAAAAAAAATATAGGGCTTCTAAATAGGGCTTTTGGTTTAAACGCAGCAAATTTTCAGAAGTAACAAATGCCAGACAGTGTAAAGTGAGACTTGCTGAGCAAAGAAAATCAGAACGAGATTTTAGCCACATGAACCAAAAGAGAAGAGCTGAAAAACCTGCCTTAGTATGGCCTGTTAGTACAATTGATTTTAATTTCTGTTTTCGGTGAGGATGATGATTCTGAGCAGGAGGACAAAATGGCAAATGAGAATGAAGTTACAGAAATGGAATTTTTCACTCTGGAAGTCTGGTGAAGCAAAAGAGGTTTAGTATATGCAAAGTGGAGGGAAAACAGAGACTTTGGAACTAACTTATGCCATTTTAAAATAATGAAAACTAGATCCCGGTATATGGGTTTTAAGCAAGTCTGTACAATAAGAAGTGGAGCTCTACAGCTAAATCAAAGGGAAATTTCCTGTTACTCAGATACCTACAGCCACCAGTGCAACATGACCATGAAAAGAAAATTGCAGTCTCTGGTGTGTACCAGAGTTACTATGGCATAGGAAGCATGGGAAGCTGCACCTGTCTTCAGCTCTAGACTCCAGAAAGGTGACCTCAGAAAGGTGCAGGGACAGGGAAGGGCTCTCACCCCACACAGAGGAATGGAGAGACAGTCCTACAAAGGGAAGCTGGAAGAGTAGGGTCACCTGAGCCCAACCAAACTAAGTCTGAAGGGAGCTCTGACTGGAAGACACACCACAAGATAAACAGCAGGAACAGGAAAAGGCTGGTTCACTCAGTGTTTGTTTTGATACAGGAACAAGAACCTGCCAATAAATAGAATTTAGTACATATTCATAGCTAACTACATAACAGCCACCCAGCAGGTGCAATCAGGTTAATACTTTAAGACAGGATGGTCAGCTAGGGAGAGGAAATAATGGAGCATGGGTTATAGGAAACATTGGATTTGGTGATCCATGGGCTGCCTATATTAATTTAATTCATTCTAAGTTCAAAGCAATTATAGTATCTACCTTTGAAAGTAACAAGGCTACACTTTAATTTCTCACAGAGAGTTGTTATTAGCAATATTATCCGTGCCACAGCACTGATGATAACTTTAATTTCTTCCCAGTTATATAAACTTAAACAATGACCTCTCAGTATTTTTCAGTCTCTGTATCAGTTGATAGTTAGTAATCATCATAATGGTTTTGTTTACTTTATACAGATACTGCACCTTTTAAAATTACAATTGTCTATACTAGTCTACCAAAAATGGTAGACTAACGTCCCTGTTAAATTGGAGGCAGTGTTTGAAGTTTGAGTATACTTCCATGTTTAAGCTAATGAGATGTGACCACTTGCTTGTCCTGACAGGGAATTGGATACTTGCCAGCCAGATTGATCCATGTTCTTAATCCATTTTGCAAATGCAATTATCAAGAGGCTTAGATAAAGTCAGTTCAAGAGACAAGCAAGTTATTCATGGGTAAGATAAATCTGTTTAATGCCAAGAAACTATTCCTTCATTTGCAAGGAAGCCCTTCAGAATTATTTTGACACAGTAGCTTTTAAACATTGGCAAATTGCTCCAAGGGTGCAGGTAAATAACAGCAGAGGCAAAGGGTTCAGTTTGCTGGAGAGGAGCAAGGCTTAGGAACAGGATTGCATCCTATGGGAAGACACCCACACTGCTTCACCAGAGATAAGCCCAGAAGCAGGAGCTCTGGGGAGCTTTTGTCAGAGCAGTGGGAAGAATATGTAAATAGTGTAGCTAAGAATATGCCATATATTGGTATACTGAGTATACTGCTGGATGTATAGGTCTTGCCCAGATTCTTGGCAGCCTCTGGGCATAATCCACACAGAGACAGATGAAGTGCTAATCAACTTGCACTCCTGGCAGTGCAATGTGGGAAGCAGGAAAGGTTAATAACTGATTGGACTGGCTTGGCCATGCATGTTTGGGAAGCTAGGATACTGAGCAGAGAAGAGAAAGTGCCCAGATGTCTTCTTTAAATTATGATAACATCTCTGGATAGAGTAGGAAAAGTAAAATAATATTTTGGCAGTATTTCCTAGCCACTCTGCATGAGATGGAACATGCAGACATACCCAGGAGGAAGGTGGACACCAGAAAAATTAATATCTTAGCTAGGCAGAGACTCAGCACTTAAGCTTAGGACCTGCTGCTGTTTTACATCCCAGAGAGTGCCTGGGCAGTTTATGAGGTGGCTATTTTCTGCCTAGTGTTGCTTTATAAGGCATTCTTGAAATAACACTGCAAATGTTAACAGATCACAGCTTATGAGGAGGTAGAGGGATTCTTTTTTTATCTGATTTGCTGAATTAATCGGCCAATGTTCTTATCTGTATGAGACAACTGTAATCTTGAGAAGTGGTATCATGTGTTTTAGGAGCAGAGGTAGTGGCCATGACTGATGCAAGGAGCTGGAACAAGAGAACTCAGGACAAGTGGAATAGAGAAAGAAGGGCAGCTAAACCAGGGTCAGAGAAGCCAAAACGACAAAAACAGGCAAAGAAAGGGCACTTTTGCAGAGAACAGTTAAGTCTGCAGGAAAGGAAATGGGGGTGAGGAAAGACCTTCAATCCTGCTGATTTATTATACTTAACAGTGCAGATAGAGCAGAATTGAGCACAAAGAGAAAGAAAGGCAAAAAAAGCATCCCCTGGAATATGTAGCCCTGAGAAGCTGTGGATGCCCCATCCCTGGAAGTGTCCAAGGCCAGGCTGGATTGGGCTTTGAGCAGCCTGGTCTAGTGGAGGGTGCTCTTGCCTATGGCAGGGGGTTCAGAGCTGTACAATCTTTAAAGTCTCTTCCAACCCAAACCATTCTATATCTTATGACAGGCAAGGATGTGTACAGGGAACCTTTACAAAATTATATTAGTTTTCTTCTGAAACTGGTGACACACTTTCAGAGCAAAAATTGACTCAGTCAAGGGAGGTGCCATGAACTGATTTAATTAATCTGCAAATTAATACTAGTCTCCTGCTTTTCAAAATATTTTAATCTATTTTTCCTTTCCTTTCCTTTTTGTTGTATAACTGTTTGGTTGTCCTTAATGCTAGTGTCTGGGTTTTGGGGAGCGTAGAGTTTCAGTCACTAACTCATACAAGAGACTTTTCCTTGTTTTTCTTCAGCCTAAGATAGTTTTTCCTGTTAAGTTCCGTGGCATATTAGAATCTCTTACGAATCTATACACCCAGCAAAAATTCTTGAGAGTGAATATATTTTGTGTTACAAAGCACTCAACTTTTATATTTTTGTAAACATATTACAAGCCACTTTTCAAAGAGGTTCAATTTTAAATCAAATCTGTGCATTTTGCCTTTTTGAAATGCTGTGCTTCAGACTATTTGCCTTTCAAGTAAGACTTACAATGATGATACTGAGGGCTAATCTCTGCCACTTTTTCTTGTGTCGATTTTTTTTCCCCTGGATCAATTCCACTGGTTTTAATACAATTAAACGAACACCATCGCAGTCCTGTTGAGCAAGGCAGGCAAAATCAGGGCTCGAGATGGTGATGTCATTGCTGTGCTGGCTGGGTCCTGACCTCAGCAAAGCCTTGCTGGCAGTTCTTAATGCAGATAATGCTTAAGGAGATCTCTATCTACTTTCTTAAAAAGCAGATAACTTAAAATAGACTGCAGCAACACTCATGGATCTTTTTCTGTTAGGTCCCAGCAGCCCAAGTTGAAAGTGCATTTCTGAAAGGTTCACCCCAAGTTGTTTATGGCATTCCCGGATATTCATCATGAAATTCTTCTGCAGCCCATTGTAAAACACAAAGACTCTAAATCCCTCCAGGCTTCACAAAGATTTGTGCAGAGATTATAAATGAGCAGCAGATTAGCACCAGATGAAAAAATCTGTTCTGTTGGAGAGTTAATCTGTTCAGTCAGTGGCTGGGTTTGCTGCACATCTTTGTGGTAAGGTCTGACAAACCTATCTCCCTGCATTTGGCATTTCAGTCAAAATCCACGTGTCACTTTGCATTGTGTCTTTGTCCTCTCGGGTGACTGATGCCTTCTCTGGCATCTCTATGCTGCTTGTGCTTGTTGCAGGCAGCAAGGCTGTGTCAGGCAGGCTCTGCCAGGCAGCAGGGAGGCAACAGGCAATGCTGGGAGCATTAGCAAGCTGTGAGAAGGCTGAGCATGAGGACTTGGAAAGAGCTCAGAAAAGATGCAACTGTTTTCAAAGCTGGTGGCAGGATTAAGGAGGCAGAGAAGCCTCCTCCAAACACTGAAGAGAAGTGGTCTTGGTGCATGCACAGGTTGCATGCAGCGCTCAGTGTGCCGTGCCAAGGTGGCACAGGGGAGCACAGTCAATGGCCTTGGCACAGGACAACGAGCTAGTTTTGCCTGACTTTTAATCCTGGCTAAATCATTGAATCCTCTCTGTGATCTCTGACAAGTTAGAGAATGTAGATATAGAAAAGTCTTATTAGTCCACATAATCCAGTTCTCTGCAATACAGGATTAGCCTGTAATCTTTATTCACTAGTATTTCATGGGATGGCGCTTCTGACACGCTACCTGTGGTACAGTGTTCTACCTGTAGTTCACACTACTGCTGCTTGAACTGTCTGGTGTTCTCACAGCCAGGAAAGCCTTCAGTTACGTTGCTTTAAAATGAAACTATTAAAATAATATCTCTCCATTTTTTTTATTTCCCATTTCTTCCCATATAATGAGCTGCAGCATTGGAAAATAGGTCTTCTAAATCTTAACTCATCTAAAAAAAATGATCGAGGTGAGCATTCCTCCTATAAACAGCTGCTCAGAAATAAGCTGCATCAGTGATTGTCAGAGTCTGGGACATCCCTTTGGGAGTCCAGAGTTGCTGAGACCCTGTCAGGGGGCTCTGAGACCCTGGAATCATGCCCAAAACATCTGTGGGTTTGATTATAGCCCTTGGAACAAATTATCAGCTTTATAAGGGAACTTAGAAGTCACAGAAGTTTAAGTAGTGTTATAAAGTGAAAATGTAGATTTTAGGATTTTTGGAAATGGGGATTTTAGAACGCAAGATGGAGGAAAAAGCACATGTTTGGTCCTTCTTTCTTCTTCATCTCCATTTTCTATTGTGGAGCTGGAACTTTTGGATTGGTTTAGGGTAGAAGTTTACTGTCTAACATAGATGATAGTTATTGGGGAACAATTGTAGACATTATAGACGTAATTTTGGGTATAAAAGATAGCACCAACCGGAGAGGCGAGAGAGTGTGCCATGGCTGCCCTGCAAGACAGACCTCAGCTGAGCTGAGAGAAAATATTACAGATAAGAAAATAATAAACAACTTTGAGACCAAAAACAAAGGAGCTCAGATTTATTCCACCTCAGGCACACAAACTGCCAGACAAGAACTTTTACACATCTCGGAGCAAAAAAACCAAAACAGAATTTCGAGATTGTGGTGTCCCTGAGTGTGCACGGCAAACAGATTCGGAGAAGTGATGTCACTTGACCTGCCCTGCAGGCAGCCATTCTAGGGGCAGGCTGTGCTTGCCCTCTTCTCCTCACCATCCACCACTACCCCCTGGCAGGCCAGCTGGGCTTGACCAGGGGCTGTGACCCTGGAGAAAGATTAACAGTGAATTCTTTGTGTAAAACGAAATGCCTCTATCTGTCTGCAGGAACATTAAAAGAACTAGGAAAAAATGGTTTAAGATGGCAAAACCCTAAAACTAGTGTGTTACCTAAAGCAGGTTGTCAGCTACAGTCTATGTTGTCCCTGTAGTTGATGGGTGTGTACTCAGTACAGCCCAAGGACATAGAAAGCAATTCAGCTAACCAACCAGACACAAGAATTCTTTCAGGGAAAGCTGAATCGCTCTCCAGACCCCACTGGCTGTATTAAATAGGCAGCTAAATCTGTGATATCTGTGGGCTCTGCCTGATGTATGTGTGGTAGACAGGCAGTGTGGCCTGCACAGGGTAAAGGCAAGGCTTTTGTACTGGCCCCAGAACTCTCTGCACTGCAGGGATCGATCTCTTCCCAAAAGCCTTATGTTTTCAGCTCCAGTTTTCTCCAAGGTGCCAGCAGTGGTCCCATCCTTTTCACAAACAGGAAAACTGCACTTGCATAGATCCTTGGTTTCTGTGGATGCTTGATCTGCCAAATTGTCAGCTTAAATCTCAAAAAAAAAAAAGTATAGCGTAAAAATAAGATACAGTGAGGCAATACATTATTTTCTTTCTGAGAAGTAGAAGTGTTCTGAAGGTGCTTCTGTTGATTCACTGAGCATGGTGGTTGAGTTCATGTAGTGAATCTCGTAACAGAGGTATTTCAGAGAAATAAAAACAAAATATAATGAGGAGTGTTTTCTTGGTCAAATACATCAAAAGAGTGCAGTGATCTGTTTGTGGGCTTTCAGCATGTCAGATTCTTATTTCTGGGTTATCAAAAAATGTCTTCAGTTAAGAAACAGCTGGTATTTTCCTCATGGATAAGATTTTTATCTTGCAAAGTGATTTTTAAACAAATTGGCTCTATATTGCACTAATAAAATAATGTTATTTGTAGAGATCTTACGTGATTTCTGGCTAATGTTTTGTTGACAGCTGAGTCATTACATTTGACTCTTTTGTCCTCAATTTCTTCATTCATATAATTATTTATGACATTAAGGGAAACAGCTTACTATATTACACAGAAATAGGTTATGAATGAGCACACCTTATTACAGATATATATATCTAGATAGATAGATAGTATACGTATGTATATTTATTCATTTACAGCATCTAAATGAACTTCTATGGTTTGGCTGTCTTATAATGTCTAGTAAGAGATCATGAAGGAGCCAAGCATTTTTTGCAGATGTGAAAATCCTTTTTTTGCCTATAAAATCACTTCAATAAAAACCAGAAGATGGTTATGACAGATCTGGGTCATTAAGACAATGTGATGTGCACTAGCAAGATGTTAGAAGCAGCAATGTATGGAGCTCTTCTAGAGACTGGGTACAAAAAACCTCCTTGGTTGCCAGGTCTCAGCTCTTTCTGTCATGTCATATAATCTGTTTGGTAAAATGAACAAGCTCTGTCCTTATCCATTACTCACCCCAGAAGATTCTTCTCCTGTTATTAGAAACCTTTTATTAGTTTGTGGTTCCGTTTTCTTAATGGATAATTCATCTTATTTTTTTTTCTGTGGCTCCATCTTTTTCTGTTCAAATTTATTATTTTTCACATAGGTGTGATTGGAATCATGTGCAGTATTCTAGATGAGGCCATAGCAGTGTTGTTTGCAGTGCTTTTTCAACTCACTTGAGGCTGCCCAATACTGTGTTGTCACAGCCTTGTTACTTTAATAGCAGAAAGAGATTGGGATACCCAGGTCTTTCTCCTCTCCTGTTTCCAACTGACAAGTCCCATATCTGAGATTATTGTTTATTCTCAAGAGTATGATCTTTCACTTTGTCCCATTTGTTCCTGTCCCTTTTGGAGCAGAGAGCAAGCATTTTGTATTATGCAAGAAATTCCATTAAGAAGACCTTAAATTAAACTTCTTGAAAGGCTAATTTCTAAAAGCCTCACTGAAATAAGGAGGAAGGTAAAAAACCTTACAAGTGCTCAAACACAGCTCAGTTACCCAGACAACAGTGTCTCCATAGGAAAGCCACCTGGCTCCAGCTCCTTCTTGAGAAGGATGTTGGCTCATCATTTGTCACAGCTGCTTTCCTTGTTCAAATGCTTGGGTATCTGATGGGTAGGCAACTGAATTCTGCCCTGGTTCAGGTCCAGATTTGGATCATAACCATGAATTTGGGTCTTCAGTCTAGATGTCTACAAGCAAACTGAATGTGTGTCTGTAGTGTCACTGTGAGCTAGTTAATAAGTAAGAAGGAAAATGTGGAAGAGTTGAAAGAAGTAGTAAGTTCCCGTTGAGAAGACATAATGAGCTCGCTTGCTGAAGGCTTTCTGATGTTTTAAAAGAGGACAAAACAAAAAAGAAGTAAGGAAGAAATGAGAAATTATAATTATATAATATACTTCTTCCATTTCTTTGGTTTTTTTCTTGAGCTGTCCATTAGGGTAGTAATGTTGGAAGACAGAGTATGAATAAATCTGAATAAGTCAATAGGAAGCAAGAAATACAAAGTAGTGTAATTCGGCCCACAAGACAAGGCTTCTCTACCATTTATTCTTGTTGTCTTTGAGGGTCCTTATGTAAATATTTGGGATTTTGGGCTTTGTTATTGCAGTGAAACATTTGCTGCAGGCATACTGACTGAAGTCTGCTTCGTAATTATTTGCAGTAACAACTCAGCAGTGGAGACTTAGGGATGTGAAACTGCCAATTCTGTATTAATGTGATCTTTTTCTCTCCCTCTCCCAACTGCAGCAAGCACACAGTTGGTGTAGGAAGTCTGCAAAGCAGAACAAGCAGCCATATCCATCTGTGTCAACAGATTCCCACTTCACCACTCTGCCAGCCTTTGTTCCTCAGAGCCACCGATCTGTCTCTGAACAGCCACAGGAAATGGGTCAAAAAAAGATGCATCACATGAATGGCCTTGGTCATTATCTTGGTTTCTCCCAGCAGGACTTGAGACAAGGTGATCAAGGAGACTTCACACGCAGACCCAGGAGTGCCTCCAGCATTTCTTGGTCATTTCAACGGAGCAAGTCTCTGTTCTGCTTGCCCACAGTGAACTCCTCTTCAGCATCAGAGACATTTCAGTTTTTTAGCACTGGGTCACCTGCAACCAGGTTAAAAACATGGAAATGCAACCCCAGGCTTAATGTTGATGACTTGGAAGGTGCCCAAGAGACTGATGTGGACACAGGGATGAAGCTGTCCTTCTCAGACCTGTCTGTGGTTTCTGCATACTCTGCCCTCAATGGATTTTGCAGTGAGTTGGAAGACTCTCTTCCATCACAGAAACAAACTGTCAGTAGGGCTAAACAGGCAGCCCCCAGTGGAAGGCCTGTATCAGCCATGTGCAATACTTTTGAGTCAGTTGATTGTTCACTGCCTTCTCTTTCAGAATGGTCTTCCAGCTCTTTCATGTCAGCTTCTCTCTCCGAGCAACACAAACAGCCCTTGAGAGCAGCTCCTTGTTCTCTGGATGATTGTGTTTGCCCAGCTTCACCAGTTAATGAAGAGGAATTTTACATCTGAGGTTTGTCTATCTTACACCTTCCAGAGGAAACATGTTCTACTTGTGAATGACAGCCATGGGTCCACCCTGAGCTTACAGAAGGTTCCTTGCTGAGGAGAAGGTGATGCAGAAGTGTGTTAAATATTTGAAGGAATACTCAGAACCCTCTGAGACTGGCGTTCCTGAACAGGGCACAGAAAAGAGTCTGAGTAAAAAGTCTGAGATTGCACCCTGAATCTTTGTACTGGAGAATATGATCAGCACAGAGGCTTTTGCACAGGAACTCAAGGTGGATGTTTTCTGACAAGCCCCTGGACTGATGGTGAAGGAAATGTCAGAAGAGGCACAAAGTATTCCATTTTAATTTGGCAAAAAATTAAGACTAATTTGTGAATCCAAACTGCTTTAACTTTTCTGAGAAATTCCCTTAACTCAAGAAAGATGGGTAAAGAAAGGGGTCTTGTTTCCCTTTAATAGGTCTCAAAGGCAGCTTTTAAGCCCAGCAGATCCCAGCAGCACAGCCCCAGTAGGGGCAGGCAAGATGTTTCTTGTGAGGAAACACTTTTCTTCCAGCCTTTGAGGGCTGGCAGTGGTGAGAGGGACAGAATCACACAAACATCAATATTGGAAGAGGTCTTCAAGATCATCTAAGTTCAAGTGACGACCTAGCACTACCATAATCACCCCTAAACCACACCCCAAGTGCCACATCCTGACACCTCTTGAACACTTCCAGAGACTGACCCCACCAACTCCCTGGACAATTTTTTCTAAGGTCTGACCACCCTTTCAGGTAATAGTTTTTTCCTAATATCTAATCTGACTCTCCCCTGGTGCAAGTTAAGGCTGCTTCCTCTCCTCCTTTCACTGAAGATATGGCAGAAGAGACCAACCCCCACTTCAGTGCAACCTGTTTTCTGGTAGTTGTAGACACCAGTGAGATAACCCCTGAGCCTCATTTCCTCCAAGCTAAACAATCCCAGTTCCCTCAGCTATTCCCTATCTGACTTGTGCTCCAAACCCTTCACCATCTCCATTGCCCTTCTCTGGACTTGCTCCAGTTCCCCAGTGTCCTTCCTAAATTGAGGGGCCCAAAACTGAACACAGGATTCAAGGTGCAGCTTTCACCAGTGCCAAGTATGGGGTCAATCCCTGCCCTGGTCCTGCTGGCCACACTCTTGCTGATACAGGCCAGGATGCCACTGACCTTCTTGGCCACCTGGGCACACTCTGGCTCATGTTCAGCTGCTGTTGACCAGCACTCTCAGGTCTTTTTCCAGCCACTCTTCCCCCAGCCTGTAGCAATGCATGGGATTGTTTTGACCCAAGTGCAGGACCCAGCACTTGGTTCACCTTACTTAACTCCACAAGACTGTCCTCAGCCCATTGATCAAGTCTGTCACAATCCCTCTGGAGAGCTTTCCTGCCCTCCAGCAAGCAGATCAACACTGCCACCCAACTTGGTGTCGTCTGTGAACTTACTGAGGATGCACTCAATCCACTTACCAAATCATCAATGAAGATGTGAAACAGAGCTGGCAACAGTGCTGAGCCCTGAGGAACACCACCAGTCACCAGCAACCAACTGGATTTAGTTCCATTCACCACCACTCTCTGGTGGCCATCCAGCCTGTTTTATTCAGTTAAGTCCATTCATCCAAGCCATGAGCAGCCAGTTTCTCCAGGACAATGCTGTGGGAGACAGTTTCAAATGCTTTCCTAAAGTCTGGATAGACAGCATCCACAGACTTTCCCTCATCTATTGAGTGGATCACATTGTCATAGCAGGAGATCAGGTTGGTCAAGCAGGACCTGGTTTTCAAAAACCCATGCTGGCTGCGCCTGAGCCCTTGGTTGTCCTGCACATGCCATGGGATGGCACTCAAGATGATCTGCTCTATGACTTTCCCCAGTACTGAGGTCAGACTTTCCCCAGATCATCCTTCCAACCCTTCTTATGAATGGGCATTACATTTGCTAATTTCCCGTCAACCAGGACTTCTCCAGTAAACCAAAACTGCTGGAAAAGGTTGAAAAGGGTTTGGTGAGATCATTTGCCAGCTCCCTCAGTACTCTCAGGTACATAACATCAGGGCACATAGATGTGTGTCTGAATGGGACAGAAGGTCATTACCCTTTCCTCAGGGATTATGGGGACTTCACTCAGCTCCTCATCCCTAACTTCCAGCTGTCGTTGCTGGGTATCCTGGGGGCAACTGGCTTTGGTGTTAAATATTGGGGCAAAAAGGCATTAGATACCTCAGCATTTTCCTCATCCCTTGACACTGTGCCACCCTGTGCATCCAGCAAAGAATGGAGACTCCTTAGCCCTCCTGTTGCTGCCAATCTATTTATAGAAACTTCTTTGGAAGAAGTGTCACTCCTTCCCCAGGGAAGAGGAAATTCCACTCTATCTCTTACTTTGACAGACCAGAAGGAAGAAAGTGCCAAAAGGGAAACCTTAGAGAACATTTTCAGCCCCCTCACCCAGAAAGCCCATCCTTTCCAGATAGAAGGGAGCCCTCTGGACTGTTGTCTGAACCACTTGTACAGACAGTGATAACCTGAGTAACCTGTGTTTGCTACTTCTAACTCAGGCAATACAGCTTACCTTTTTGGAATACAAACTAAGGAAGATAACACAGCATTTTTACATATTTCTACACCATTAGACCCAAATAAAAGACAGCTCTCTGCTTTTTAAGGGGTTGTTATTTTTCTGTTAAAAATAATTAATGAAACTTATTCTTTGTATTTCCAGTCCAAGCATACTTCTTTCTGGGTAAAACTTGTTTCTTCTCGAGTACCTCTCCCCAAAGAGAAAACAAGTCAAATTTTCTGGCTTTCATAAGATATTTTTAAAATATGCATTTTTGATAACCTGTTTTGCTCTAATTAAATTGGTATTTAAAAAAAAGTAAATGAAAAGCTGCTACTATGACAGCTAAGTACTTTCACCAGGATTTAAGTAATATAAACAGATTTTATAATGCATGTTCTGAAAAGTTAGGTTTTTGGCTGACAAGTGTCACTGATCACAACTCTGGTCAAGCCACTGGGGAAATGACCATGTTAAAAAGTGTATGTATAATGCTGGTGTAACCTATATACAGGTGTAAATGCTGAAGACCTACCATTGTGGCGTGTGGAATAAAAACTCATTTTCAGAGAAAGATATTTGTTGCATTACCAAGTAATTTTAATTAAAAAAAATTCTGCTTTGGAGGGGGGGAAAAAAAGGTGAAAAAGCACACACATACTGTAAATAATAATTACAAAAAAATGAAACAGCTCCCCTGGCCTGTTTAGGTAAATGCATGATTTTTACAAACTGTTCTGGAAGAAAGTCTAGAGGAAAATGAATACAGGTTTTTAGGAGAGGAACCTGCAGCCCAAGTCCAGAAGAGGCCAGAGGGATAGTCAAGGCTTTTTCCTTTTGCTGTTGTTTTCTTCACACAGGAAAAAGGGCAACAAACTGAGGTCCAAGTCCCCTCTCTGTGAGATGCTGTCACAGCATTTACCAGGGGTAGACTTTGTCTTTTGTGCTAAACACAGTGAATAAACAGGAAGATATGTTCAAGGTGAAGAGCACGGAAGATTATCAGCCTTCTCCTGCCCTCTAAAACGGTTTAGGTTTGCTGCAGTTTTGGGTAAACTGTTCTCATTCTGGGACCAAAAATAGCACTAATGAAGAATTTGTCGTGGTGTGTGTGTGTTTACCTGCTCTATTCAGACCCCACGCAGTCTTTCCTCTGACTGTCGTGACCTTTACATCAAATCCCCCCAGAACACGTGAACCTGATTTATCTAAAGTTGTATTCCCATGTTATTGTTTGTACCCTGCCAATATATATATAAAACACTGTGAGGTCAGACTAGCCTTTTTTTCCATCAGCTTGCATTTCACCATACAAACAGTGATGCCTAGGACAGTCAGGATCCATGGGTTTAAATTTATGCTTCATCATTTTCTGTCCATAATCATGGTATTTTCACAATATTTTAATAATGCAGATAACATTTGATGGGGACATGAAATAAAAAACTTGTTTGAGCTGATGTAGCTGTCTAATCCTGGCATCATAGCACCACTGAAACTCCTGACAAAAGCTGATTGGGGTTTTTATTGAGGAGGAGGCTCTGAACCATCTCTCTGCTAAGGCACACCTCTAGGAGTCCATCACATCTGGGGACTGTGGCAGGAAGCACTGGTAGTGGAGATCCACAGGGAAGCACAGGACAGCTCGTGTCAGTCTTGAGGTTCATGTGTGTTATTAACCAACAGCTCCACAAGCATCTCAGTTCCAGATTTTGCCACAATAATCCTGATGGGAAGAGAACCAAATGAGTGCCCACAAACTCTGCGTTTGTACTGTCCTCACTGGTTCTGTCTCTGTTCTGTTTACTGATACCTAAGTAGAGATTGAAGTTTTAATTGTTTACATGGATGGTGCTTGTAACCAAATCTTGTAAAAAACTGAGTGTGCTACTGTCAGGAGAAACATAGAGGTGATAATGTACAGAAAACTTTCTGTCTATTAAAAAAAAACAGATTATGAAGCATGTTTCACTGAAGGTAGGCTTCATTTATTCTCTTGCCATTATTTAAGAAGGAGCTCATCTCTTCAGAGATTTGAATATGAATGGCATTTACTTATTGACTTCCTTAAATTAACAACAATGTATTTTGAGAACTGCAGTTTTTTACTGAACTCTCTCTCCTTCTCACTCCAGAATGCACTGCTTCTGTGAAAATAGAGATGAAAAGTCAGTTGTATGTAACCTGCATGTTCATTTATGAAGTATTGCAGACTTACAGAGTATTTTAACTAGGCTTCCAAAATGACTGCAGTGCCACAAGCTCTACAGCTTTTGGTGGCGTGTGTTGGTGGGATAATTACAAAATAAACACAGCAAAAGTATTTTTTGCTGGACTCAGTTTTGCCTCTGCAGACTGGGTCTTTTGATTCTCACTGTGGTCTTGTACATCATTTTCTCTAGTAAAGCTGAATGATGAAATAGGAGCTGTGACACATATTGGTAATCTTGCATGCTTAAATCCCATCTGGGTTTGTTTGAAGTGCGTTGGTCTTCATAATCATCCTTTCCTCTTATTTTCATTGGTGTGTGCTGTTACCTATTATGCATTTCTTTATTGCCCCCATGGGACACATCTGCATGTCAGCACTATGTTGTATATGTAAAGCTGTGTAGGTTTGGCTTTGTTTGGTTTTTATGGTTTTTATGATTTAGCATTGTGGGGTTTATATATATTTTTATGGCACTTACAGAGCTGTAGAGACATCAGGAGTTGGAAGAGGCCTCTGGAGGTCTTCTAGTCCAAAGCATCTGCTGAAAGCAGGCACAAAGCTGCTCAAGCCTTGAGCTTTGGAGTTAAATCAAGTTGTTCAGGACGTTGCCTGGTCAGATTTGAAAGTATCTAAAGGTGGCAATTTCACAGTGTCTCTGGGCAATGTGTGCCAGTGCTTACCCACTGTAATGGTGAAGAATTGCTTCCTAATCTGCAGTGAGAATTTCCCATGTCCAAAGCTGTGATCTTTTGCTCTTGTTTCACTGAGCACCTTTGAGAAATCCAAGCTCTTTTTCTATAATCCCACTTTAGGTGCTGGAAGACTGCAGTTGCTCCTGCAGCCATGGTCTTCTCACTCCCTGACCCTCTGAACTCTGTCAGGTTTGTCAATATCACTCTTGTATAGTGGCAATCCCAAAACTCTACACATATGTATGGGTGTGGATGAGTGCTCAGCTGGCAGAAAAAAGAATTTGTGTCAGCCTGATGGCAGCTCCCTTGCTTAAACCACCCAGTATCTTGTTGGCCTTATCACTGCAAGGTTGCCCTGCTTAATGATGTTCAGCTTGCTGCTTACTGGGACTCTAAGGTCTCTTTCTTCAGAGTTGCTCACTAGCCAGGAGATGCTTCCTCCTGTGCTGGTCAGTCCATGCCAGGTGCAGGGCTTGCATTTCCTTTTATTAAACTTGGTGAGGTTCTGACTGGCACCTTTCTCTAGCCAGAGCAGGTCTCTGGTAGCCCAGCCCTTCAGTGTATCAGTCATGGCCATCACATTGGCCAGTTTCTGTTGCACTGTCACTGCCCATCCAGCCCTGTGGACTTGGGTATGTGCAGCTTTCTGCATCCCTGACTCAGTCTTCTAGTGTGATTAGTAATTTTCTCCTCAAAACTTTGCTAGATACAGACACATGGCAGCCCTAACAGAATGTCTTGAGAGTGACAGCCTTGTGACTGAAGGCAGAGGTTTTTCCAATTAGCAGATTTTTCCAGTTACAAAAGACAGATTTTTTTCTAGTCTGTCCTGAATAACTCCTGAGTTGTTTAAAGAAGGTTCTGTCTGTCTTTCTTTCTGGATTGATTGGGTTGTGGTAGATGCCCACAACAATATCTCTTTTGTTACTTCTTCTCACCCATGAGCTCTTGAGTTTCTCACCCTCTGCTCCCTCACAAACATGGACAAATTTGTGCCACTCAGTTACTTAAAGCACAAACCTCATCACCATCTTCCACCCTTCCATAAAGAACCTGTATCCAGCCATGAGAGCTCTGTACTCAGTTGCCTCATCATATCTCTAAATCATCTCGTTTTACATCCTGAGAGTGCTGAGCTCTACCAGGAGTGATTTCCAGGTTCAGCAGCCTGAGCTTTAGCACTGGCCATCCCATCTGCCCAACAGAATGGAGCTACTCAGGTGCTGAGCAGACAGTCCCACCTCCCAAAGGTCTTGGGAAGCAGTTTCAAGCAGTACATGTGTTAACTACTGCAGAAATCAGATTATTGTTTTTGCTATCAAGCTGAGAAGTCTTAACGCAGTAACTCATTCTTCATAGGAAAACTGTTCCATGCTTTTGTAAGTTCTTGTTACCCCTCTGTTACTTTTCTGTGTGCTTTTTGAACTAGTAGGTCCATAAATACATATAGTTTTTGGAGATTAGATTACTATACAAATGTACAGTAAAACTTGAAGGTGTTCTCCATTTTATTCTCTTTTTCTCTCCTAGTAATGGAACTTGCTGCTTTGGCTGCAGCTGAGCACTGAGCTACTCTTTTCATAGATATTTACATAGCCCTAAAGTCCAATTCCCAAGCAGAAAAGGTCAGTCGAGACCCTACTATCATGTATGTAAAATTAGATATTTTTAAAATGTAATTAATTTTAGAATTAGCTACGTTGAATTTCATCTGCCTTTTTATTGCCCAGTTGCTGTCTATTGTGAGATTTTTCTGTAGTTTCCTCAGGTGTTCATCATCTTTACTGTCTTGGATGCTTAATAACCTCAACAAACTCCCATCTTGCAAAGCCTCCCCTTTTCCAGGTTTAAGTCATGCTGAGCAATGTAAGCTTGAGTACAAATCCCTGCATGACTCCATTGCCAACCTCCTTCCACTGTCAGAGTTGGCTATTTATTTCTACCTTCTGTTTCCTGCCGTTTAATCAGCCCTTTATTCACATACCTTACCTCTTAAACCATCACAGCAGGATTTCCTGTAAAGGCTTTGATGAAGGGCTTTGGAAAACTGTTCTTAGCTCTACACCTATTTGTTGATGCCTTCTAAAGTCCCAAATAGATTGAAGAGGTGTGATTTCCTTTTATAAAACCATGTTGACTCTTCCCAAAAAAAATCCTCAAACTTATCTCTGTTTAGTTAATGATTTGTCTCTCATTTGAGCCCAAGTGTCATTTGAGCAATCCTCTGTGGCATTCTTTCCCAGCTCCCAGGATTCAGCATAGTGCAAATTGCTAAATTTACACAGAGTCCAGACTTCCTGAGCCAAAAACTGCTCAGATCACTGTGGGACCAACTGCTACATTGTGCTACGAATGGATTTATCCTCCCTCAATTTGTCAGATTTCTTGTTGAATCACTCTTAATTTCTCAGGTGTCCACAGCAGCTCAGGGAAATGAGCAGCACTGAGTTCATTCCCTGCATGAGAAGTGAGACACATTTATTTGCAGCCTTCACCCAGACAGTTTCACTGAGCACTTTCTGTTCTATAAGTCAATGCAGGCTTCTGGGCCATGTTGCCTTCAGTAGCTTGGAAGGATTGGGTCCCCCTGAGCTCAGGAACCAGTGGTTATGAGGTACCTATGGAGGAATCCAACTGCTTGTTTTGGAAAGCCTTGCAGCCTTCCAAGGCATAAATCCTGTGATGAAATATGTCTCCAGTGGTAAATGGAAGTGGGACAGGGAGCAGGTTCAGACACTGGATTGTTTGATTTCTTGTTGTCTCTGTTTTGGATCACTTCAAGCAGCTTTCACCAAGACACTTCCTGGTGGAGCCCTTCACCCCTAGGACTGTTCCCACTATGGAAGAGGCTGTATCAAGCTTTGGTCTCTCTGTGTCCCACATTCTCCCACCAGGCTTTTTGCATCTTCCTGTTATCCCATGTTCCTTGGACATCCTTCAGCATGAAACTCAGCCTCTCAGGGTCATGCTGTAAAAAACACCTCTCAGCTGGTCTCCAATGCATCCTCACTTCAGCTAACAACAGATAATAATCAGTGCACAGTGGGCTGGTTGTGTCCCAGAGCTGAACAGATCCTGCGGCAGTCCAGCAGCAATGCAGTGTGTCTAGTGACCTGTGGGGCATCTCAAACGGTGCTGGGCTGGCCTTGGAGCTCAAGAACAGTGTTCAAACTGCTGCTATTTTTTTTTTTTTTAGCAATTTACAGATAGGCAGTGTTCAATTTGGCTGCAGAAAGGGAGTCTTAGAGGGATTCACGGTTGTGCAGGTGCATCCTGCTCCTGCTGTGGCTCAGCCTCCTGCAGTAAAAGCATGGCTGACGTTTTAATCAGATTTCCTTTTTGATCATTTTCCTCCTGAATATACGGTGCATAAAATGTAAAAATAGCTTGTTAGGAGGAGGCCGTTAATCCAATCTGCCTGTCATAAATGAAAACTGCCGACTTGACGGCGCGCAATGAAGAGGCGATGGCAATGGGCACGGCCAGAGCCGAGCGGTCGGTGGGAGAGTCACCCCGTTCCCACGGCGGGGGGCGGGCTGTGGGCTGTGTGTGTGTGGGGGAGCCACCCTGGGAAGCCACCCCGGGAAGCCACCAGCCTGCGCGAGCGCTTAGTGCCACCTCGCGGTGCCCGCGCGCCCGGGGGACAGCGCGGGGCGGCCAGCTCGGGTGGCACCGGGGGACACTGGAGGAAACAGGGGGACCCTCCGGCTCCGGCCCCGGCTCGGGGGGTCCCGATCCCCCCGCTGCCCCGCTGCAGGGTCCGTGCCGCGCTCCCGCCCCGCCGTTCTGCTGCTCTGCTCTCCCTCCCTTCCTGCACGAAGCTGGGGAGCAGGATAAGCCAGGGATAGCCCAGTGAGCGGCTCCATGACCCGAAGGGCTCTGCCGTGGCTTTCCGTGCGCCGGAGCCCGCGGGGCTGGCCTTGGGATGGAGCCGAGCATCCGTTGTGAGCGAACCCCTGAGCACGGCACGGTAAGCCGGCTGCCTGTCACGAATTCCTCTGTTTACTTTGATGAAAATTTCAGCCCTCCTGGTACGGAGATAATCTGCTAAGTATGACCTAACTCCTGCCAAGACAATGCTTCTTGTGAGGTTAGCCGTGCTACTGGAGAGCTCCTGCTCCTTAGGTGTAATGAACCTGGGGACAGGGCTGCCCGGGACAGACACTCTTTAAGAATGCAACACATAATACCAATTTATAATTCCTCTTGCTTCCATGAATTAACTGTTGCATGGACATATTTTTATTTAAGCTGGGCTGTGATTAGGAGCAAGAGGGGTTTTTTTCACATGGTTTACCATGATATGGTTATAGTCCCACTTTTTCCTAATTTTAGGGGGTTTTTTTGTCACAAGAAAGCAAAGCTTTAACTAATTACTCTGTGCCCCTGCTTATGGAATTTGACTACAGTATCCCTCTGTTGTGCCACATAAAGTCACAGAAACGCAGCATCTGCCCTTCAAGTTTCTCTCCCTGACACTTTGCTGCCCTGCTTTCATTCAAGAGCTGATTGCCCTGTGGTTTTTGCACAGGATGGGTGAGGATGCTAGTGGTCACCCTGCCATGTGTGTAAGGACTCTGCAGAAGTTTTGAAGGAAGGACTTCTGGGGCTGCCTGAGGCAGCAACAGATACAACCACTGCCAGAGAGCTGGCCATGAGGTCAGGGTAGTGTTAGGACAAGCCAGAGGGCAGGAGAGGAGAAGAAAGATGGGAATTTTCTAGCCCCAGATGGTGAACTAGTTCAGGCATGTGGGCCTGTGCAATATCCCGTTCTTTGAGGGATTAGGATGAGATAGAGAATGTGGAGGGAAGCCATCAGCCCTGGAGGAAAAGGATGCTATCAGGTTGTCAGCAGGGCCCAAGTGCACAGTGTTTTCCAGGTTTCCAGGATAATCTTTGGTCTGGGCTGGTTTGCTTCTCCAACCACTTTCTTTGCAGATGGGTTCTTTTGGATTCATGCTGCCTGTCCCCACAGATGCTCTTCTTCTCCTTCCTTCCCTCCTTCCTTCCTTCCTTCCTTCCTTCCTTCCTTCCTTCCTTCCTTCCTTCCTTTCCACCAGCTCCCTGACACAGGCTTTGCCTCACCCCTTCTGACAGGTCTCAACTCTGAGACTGCACTTGCAGCTCCATGTCCAGAATGAAGCAGGACAGGACCAGGGCTCCTTTCTTTTCCTGCCCACTCCTCTCTTTAGCACCCCCTCACTAAAACCACTGGCTTTGGTACTTACCTTGTCTCCAGCAGACTGCAAGGGGCAAAACTCTGCTTTCAGCATCCCTGGGAGTCGCTCAGTAACACCACAAGGATGCAGCAGTTGGTGTGCTCTGTTCTCTGCAATGGAGTCTTGTTGTCTCTTAGACATGCCAGGTCACCAGAACATTTTCTGGTGATACCATTTTTGGTAGATGGCCCAAAGAAAAATTGGCTGCTCTCTGGAGTGACAGCTAGATTGCAGTCTGACATGAATGAAGAGCATAGCAAGATGGAACAGATTTTTGCTCCAAGCCTTCTCTGCTGATGTGTTAACTTTGGCAGCATCATTTGGAGAAAAAGTGAATTAATCTTATTCAAGTTGTGTACAAAAGAGACTGCGGGAAGGAACAGGAGAAAAAAAAGGATGTGTGAATCTATGTTGATTATTTTGAAGCCATAAACAAGTGGTATCAGAAAAGATTTTGACAACCATATGGACTTTCAGAAGTGTGAAATCTTCTGAAAATGATGTGCAATCATGTAAGGGCTGGCATAAAAAAAAAAGAAGACAAGATATGGATGGATGAGATGTACAGACAGCAGACTGCGATCTGTGATACAGGAGTTAAGATTATGGGTACATGAAAAAATCTTACCAAAAAAATTATATAAATGAAATGAAATGAAATGAAATTAAATTAAATTAAATTAAATTAAATTATATAAGAGAATTCTCCCAAAGGTAATAGAAATAACATCAATCCTATTTCTCATTGCTGGTTTTCAGAACTAGACTCTGGGGAACAGCAGTCTCAGGGATTGAGCAACAACTTTCCACTGAAATAAACACTGTTTTTCTGGGAAGCTTCACTGAAAATGCTATTTGCAATCTGGATTTTACACGGGGCAGAAACCACAAGTACAAGACTGCAGGTCCTGCTGAAGGGCATCAGCTGCTCTGGCTGAGGTCAGGAACTGCTATGGCAATGTAAGGTGATGTTCCCCTGATGTTCACTAAGGGGACACTTTTATCCCAGAGCTTGGGAAGTGCTGCCTGAGAGGGAAGCAGGATGACTAGAAAGCAGATTGGCAAATTTTGTAGCTTTGGTGTGGCACGTTTCCACACAAGCTGTATGTGCACATGGCAGGGACGTTCCCGTGGGCCACATGAAGGTGCATGATGTGACACACACCAGAGGAGTTCAGTGCTGCTCTGCTGCCCTGGGGAAGCAGGGCCATTGCCAGGGGCAACTCATCAGATCTGGACAAGGGCCGCCACACTGCCTGAGGTCTTAACCTGCTAGGAGGAGAGAAACTTGAGAGGTCTGGGCTCTCTCTGGGGACTAAGTTTAAACGCCAGCACTCTGAGCCTTTTTACAACCTGAGTGTTTGATCCTTTCCCTTTTAAGTTATCACAGTGCACAATAATGTGAGACACAAATTGTAGCAAAATACTTTTCAGGTTTGATTTATAAATGGCTCTGATTTGCTTCTGACTTCAGCTTCCCCTGTGGCAGCATTCAGGTTCCAGATTCTGATTTGTATTTCTTGTTGCATCACAAGAAAATGGAAAAAACAGATGAAAGGTGAAAACTGAAAATTGAAAACAAACCAGTTATGCCATCTTGAAGCAAGAACAAAAATAGGCTGAACTCTCAGATGACAAATTATTTTTCATGGGAAAACACAGATCAGGGAAAGAGTTGGCTTTTATGTATCAATAGAGGTGTATGATGGGATGAAATAGATGATGCATATGAAATTAATCTGTTTGCATAGTTTGAACATTGAGAAAGTACAGCGTCTGTGCACTGTATATAATATACACTATCCCAGTCTGATACTTTGAGTCCTCTTCCCATTCTGCAATATTTCCATTAGACTTCAATCTTTAAGAAGTCAGTACACATCCAAAAAAGTACAGACACATCTTAAATTTTTTGATATATGTCTTCTAAGTATATCTTTCCTTTCTTTCCCTTTGCCTTTCACCCAATAGTACTTTGTTGTTTGGTGACATTAGCACAGCCACCAGTAAATTCAATAAAGTATCTCAGGGTCTCTTTCCACCACTGCAGGTAGTACTTAGTCTTAAGAGGTTCCAGCAAGAAGGTGTCACTGAAGAGAATGTGATGAACTGTATAAAGAAACATTTTTTTGCTATTTGAAAAGAAAACTGAGAATACTTTATGATGCCATGATCTGTATTTTCATACTCTGGAGTGACAGGCCTAAAGAAAAGCATATCAAGACTCCCTCCCCTTATTTCTTTATTTAATGAGGTATGGGGTTTAGCTGAGGAATTTAAATGATTGACTGGGAAGTATTTGAAATTCCTGAGGGTCATAAAGATCAAGGCAAATGGATCAATCCAAAATAATTAATTTTGACACTGTGACAACTGCTAGCTCTTTCTTTTTTCCCTCAAACAATCTATGAATATTTTTCCTCTTCTTGAAATGCTGAAGTAAAGAGTCTTATTTTCCAAGGAACTGCAACATTAAATGTACCCATATTTAACAAGAA
Organism: Toxostoma redivivum; assembly: GCA_013397375.1. Taxonomy (NCBI): domain Eukaryota; kingdom Metazoa; phylum Chordata; class Aves; order Passeriformes; family Mimidae; genus Toxostoma; species Toxostoma redivivum. The sequence continues at coordinate 59,768 of VXBI01024176.1, forward strand.
CACTTAAAGAAGGCTGTAGCTGTTCTATCTCTAAAAGAAAAGAAACACTGAAAAAGAAAAATGTCTTAATTCAAGATCCATTCATTCATTAGCTGGTCCTTTGACACTTTTTCCTAATTAATAGAGTTGTTATGAGACCAAGCAGCAACAAACAGACATTAAGCATGGGGGGAAAAAAAAGCCCTGAGATATGAATGTTTTACATTTAATTACAACAGTCATGCAGAGTTCATATGTGCTGTGCCACATCTCAAGCAGAATCAGTGCATTGTCATGCCCTTGAAGAAGAAACCTTCACCAGACCAATTAACTTTTTAACACTTTTTCTTCTCTATTACTAGCAGTGTACATGATGAAACAAGACAATTTAACAGATAGTTTTTAATTTTGTTTTATTCCAGAAAACAGATTTACCGTTTCCAAACATACAACCTCAGGGGCTGGGAATACAACAGTGCTGAGGGTCCCAGTTTGAAAGGTATCTCTGGACAAAAGTACACAGGGAACAACTCCAGATGGAAGATCTGCAGCCATCCTGTAGTAAATGGCACATGCCTTCTGTGTGGCTTCACACAAGACCTTCAACCATGTGATGTCCCAGTATTCCCAAGGAAAAACTGAGAATAACCTTGTGTCACCAAGCATAGCTCTAATATAGTCCTGCTTACTATGGAGGAACATAAACAAAAAAATGTTATTTTGTTAGATGCGATTCCAGCAGACTTCTGTTTAAAGGAGGAGAAGACAGTGCTTGTTTTCTGTAGGAACCAGCCCTGCATTACAGCCCTGAAAGCTCAGCTTGGAGTCAGCTCTCTTTTCCTTCCTGTCTCCAGCTATGTCAGAAAGAGCTAATGGCTGGATACCAGGCAGGCTGCACACTGATACAAGAGAGATCAGCTTCCCAAAATTACTGCCTCTCTGGGGATTATTTTACCTCTCTTGATCTCCAAGAACTACCATGCCTCAGAGAGGAATACTTCAGGATTGAGAGGGAAAAGAGAAGAATGAGCTTGGAAAGTAAACACACTACCCTGGAAACCAGCACTTATTCAGTGAGTATGTGCTTGCCTACTCTCATAGCCTGAGCTGGCTTTTGGCTCTACTCTTTGGGGCAGTCAGAACAGAGATAAACCCCAAGCAGCAAATCCCACTGTGCTCAGAGGACTTCAGGTGTCCTGGTCACCACTTTAACTAAAGACATTCCATGTAGCTCCTTTGTGAATTTGTCTTGTGTTAGCTAAGTCAGGATAAGAAAGTCAACTTTTGAAGATCCCATTTCTGGGACATTGTTCTCCCCTGACTTTTGTTCTGCTATTTCCTTGTTCTTGACATCTGTATGAATATTTGCAACAATACAGAGTAAATAATTGAATTTTAAAGTTGTTTCTCTGAGCTGTAAGGATGACCCTATCAGCCTGCCTTGATCTGATGCATAAGGCCTGGGTGACCATCACAAACAAGATAACATTTCAAAAGCTGTGGTCCCACAGAGCAGAGGGTCTGTGAAGAGCCTGCAGACATCAAGTCCTGTTCTGTCCTTCCCAAAAAAATTTTATCTTAGAATCTTGGATCCCTATTCAAGTGCTGAGCTGGTCATGCCACTGTTAGGGAGATCAAGAGCCAGAATTATTAGCACCCAGCATTAACACCAGGTAGGAATTCTTTTGGCTCTGCAGCAAGGTTTCCCTGCCACCTCATGTCCCCGGTTTTCTCTGCTGACATAGCAGAGGATGGATCGACCCCAGCAGAGTGGAGCACCATCACATCTCAACACTCAGAAAGGGCAACTATTCCAATGGGACTGTAATCCTACTTTTTAACGGCAGGCACATCTATTATACCCCTTCTGGGAGTGTGTGTGGAGACTCCTCCCTTGACTGGGGACTCCCCTCAAGGCTGAGCAGAATAGATTTGCCCACAGTTGTTGGTATGGGCGAGTAACATCAATCTCTACCTAATTGTTTTGTTAGCTTGCAATATTTCTTCAATAAATAGTGCACTGCACTAGTAGTTATAACTATCTGTACTGTGTAGTAAATCATTCTGATTAAGGTCTTTTAGTCTAATCATTATAATTATCACCATCAATAAAATAAAGAATTAATTTTATTCATATAAATATATTTGGTTTTCCTTTCTTAATCTTGTGGTCCAAATTCACACAAAGATTCAATTACGCCTATATAATCCTTTAAACATAAAATTTGGGGCAAAGACTGGATCCATCTGCACCTAGATTCCTCTCTGAGGAGGAGTCTAGAAAGCAAGGTGGTTCTTTATGCACCTCATTACTGAATGAGAGCACTTCTCTAATAAACTGGAGCTTCTGTTCTGCTTGTGACACCTGTGCCAGGAGAGGGCAGAGAGCAGGGATCTGGTCTGGGAGGGAGCCACACCAACAAATGGATCTCTGAGAATGAAATCTTGATAGAAAGCCATTAAGAAGAGGCCTTCTAATTGAAGCTTTCCCCTTTCCTTGCAGCTGCAGCTTTGCACAGCCGCCTCCCCACTACATATTTGGAGCTGTATCTGCCCGTAGCTCACCCACGACACAGAGCACCCACCTCCCTCTGTGAAGCACATACACCAACAGATAATCCAGATCAGTTTACCTCTGTGTACCTGGCAGCACGCTACTGTGCACTGACCAAATATCAGAAGAGTTTGTGGTTAATTAGGATCAGATTAATCCCTGCTGACTGCCTGTCTCTGTGTAAAAAGGTCACCAGAGGTTAGAAAGTATTAAGTACCTTAATTGTCTACTTGCATAATGTAAAAACCTACTGAAGATCTAGACTTTGTCCTTGAAAGTTTTGATGTGAAAAAATTTACCCCTAGAGGCATTTAAATGTGCTTCTTATCCTATCAAAGCAAAAGAATCCATTAAAAATTTTCCAGAATAAATTGTAATAAATACTTGACCATGGAAAATAATCAACCTGCAGAACAGTGGAGACAAGACATCTACAAAAAAATGCCTTAGAGATTCTGAACGTTATTTACAATTTCAAACACTTTAGCTCAGCATATAAAGTATCATTTTTATAGCTGCAATAAAGCTCTTCTTTGATACAATTGTATGTAGTTTTCAATTTCGTTAGTTCCTATTAATCATAAGAGTACAGCAGGTAATAATTAAATGGTTTCAGATACACACCAATTCTATGGTACTCCCCAAGGACCCCAGAGGGCTTCACAGGAAGGACACATTTCCATGTTCTTATATGATCAAATTACTTAACACATTTATGACACTAAAATATAGATTGTTTGGTTGAGATGCTTTGCTATGACTAGGCATGTATGTGATTATTGGACATGTCAAAATATGGAGAACTTTTGTGCTTTTCTCTTTAAATAAGGAAAGATCCTGAGGTTGTTTTTAAAAACTGAGCTAATAGTGGGAAGATTTTTAGAAGCAAGACACACCAATAAAGGATTTGTGGGTCTGTGAGAAATGTCAGCTTTACACACATCTTCACATATCCTGATAGACCATTGGGTCTTTTTTCTTTCTTATTTTTTTGCTACTGGCACATTTATATAAGTGTTGGGAACACTTATATAATAACAGGATATTAGTTTATTTTGAGGTCATCTGTTCTTGTGACTTACTCCCCATTTACAGTGTCATAAGCTTCTCATTGTGACATCACCTTGGCGGCCTCAGCAGTACCTGTGATGTCACCACAAGGGATTATAACCTGAAGCTGTGAGAGCAGATCAGCTCCTGAAGAATAAAGGTTTTTTGTTTTGCCCTGCTAGCAGAGGGATATGGAAACACCCACCCACCCTTTCTCCCCTTCCTGTCGTGGTGGAGCAGGACCATTTCACCACACAGGCTATTAATGCAAGGCTGGGGCTGCCTGGGTAGGAGGGTTTGCTTAGCTTGGGTGAACTTGTGTGCAGTGAAATGCATGCAGGAGGAAATATGTGCAACATGTGCAAACACACACGACTGTGCTTCTCTGCCCAGCTTGGGGCACATCACAAGCTGGGGTGGCCTGTGCAAAGCCATGTTCTTCCAAGTTATTCACCCTATAAATTCCCATTTCATTTCAACTGTCTTGCCTACTCAACCATGCCCCTCTTTCTGAAAACCAGACTTCTTATAGGAAGTCAGCACTGCAACTTCATAAACATCTTTATGTTTTCATCTTCTGTTTGGTTGCCTGTCATTTCAGTCAGATCAGCAGCAGAAACTTCAGCTGGCAATGTGCTCATATGGGGATCTCTTCCTATGTCATTTACTTGGCATCATTTGCTTGGCACAGTAGGAGCCTGTGATAGACAGTTAGACAAGCATTTGGGGTATCAGCTTTTAACTTACTTTTTATTCCATATCAACAGCAAATGCATTTAATTTGTTGGTTCATGGAGCTGTCTGCTCCCCACTCCTGCTTTGGCTCACTGGTGTGTCTTGTCTGAGCATGAATCTCTACCAGGCCCCCATGCAGGGTACTGATTCTATCTCAGAAGAATTTTAAATCTGCAGATACCAAAAGGGTGATGTCTGAGGGCAGAGATGGCGTTTCACAGACTGGCAAGTCAAGTCTGAACACGCTGATGCAGCACCTCGGAGCCACTGCAGTCAGCTAAGCAGCTGATCTGTGACAGCAGCCCTCACAGGTCAGCTGTGCACAGAGACAGGCTCTTATCATGCATTTGGAGTCCACAGGGAAGAGGCTTTACTGCTAAGATCTTTGTATAACACTGCAGAAAATATGCACACAGTGAGATTATCTCTTTGGACCTCATGCATCATTTCCCTGGTGTTTCTTAAGCTGTCTTCCCTATGACACATGCATGGGACAACTATTGCATTATAGCAAGGATGAGCAAAATCTTTGGCCTTCCCTCAATCAGCTTCTCTTTCTTTTGTTCTTTTTCTTTTTTTTTTTTTTAACTCAAATAAATTTCATCAACCTTAAAAAATAAGAAGTGGTCTTATGCTTAGTTTCTCAGCCCTTTTGAATTTTGTCTATGAAAAATATATATAATGAGAGAGACACTATCAGTTAGAAACCTGCTTGATTTGGGCTCTTATTCAGCCTACACTTCTGTGTGTGGAAACACTTGTCACTTCATGAGTGAATGCTATGGCATTAACCTCATCCAGTGGAAGTGGAACTCCTGTTTGCTTTGCTTTGCTTCGCACTGACGAAAGGCACCATTCTTCCCACCGCAGAAGACATAACACATTAGAAACGCCTGCTCTGCAAACTTGAACTTAACCCCAGCACCAATTCCTCACACCACTTATTAACTTGGTACCTGGCTCAGTTTTTAGGTGCTGTCACTTAACTGTCTTCAAAATTGCCCCCAGGAAAGGTCCGGGTCTTGTTTATTCCCCGTCAAGTCAAAAGCTCCTGTGGCATAGCTTCACCCAAGCTTGCATCCCACACTGTCCTCCATCCTCCAAGGGTGCCCTTGGGGCATCTCTCAGGGGAGGAAACACCCCTGGTTCCCAGGGTGATGCTGTGAAACCACTACTCTGTTATTCCACTTGGAGTATTAGAGATAGAGGAAAATGAACCCAACAAAATGTTACATTCATGTTTTACATCCACAGGGGCTGTAGAGAACTGGGAACCAATGCTGCACAGTTTGGTCATAGCCAGCCTGTGCCACTGCTCCTCTGCTACCCAGCCTGCAGCCATGGGCAGGGAGACTCCTCTTGTGGAGCTGCCAAAAAGCCTTCATTGCTGCTAACAGCACTTCTTTCCACCTGGAGCTGGCCAGGAAGGTGTGAGGGAAGTGATCTGGGGGCTCCAGCAGAAAGGAGCTCCACTGTGGGATTCTGCACTGCTTGACCTTCCCAGAAGATCCAGGCTGGCACCAAGCTAATCTGCTCAAACTACAACACCTCACTGAGCGGATGGATTTCTTCTTTGGAAGCAATCATCTAAAGTGGTCACTCTTTGAAGAGCCAGATTTTGTCCTCACACCCCGGTGGGAGGCAGAGGCAGTGATGGTTTTTACATGGCATGGGGATAGCAGTAAATAAATTCACTTGAATTTGCTCATCTGGGTGTTTTGTGGCTCCACAGCCATCTGCTTCCCCAAAGAATAAGCTCTGTATGAGACGATGATGCCAATTTTTCTTATCCTGAGATTCAGCAGAACCACCTTCCTGACTGAGAAAATGTGCTGGCATATTGCAGTGCAGGCTTGCTCCTGGAGGAGAGATGTAAGCAGGAAAGAAGCTGGTTTGAATCCAATTTAATTTCCCTGAGGTTATTCTATATGTTAAGGAGAGCTAGCACACAAAAGTCGGATGCAGATAGAAGCTTAAATGCTGTTCTCATTTTGTGAAGGGGTAAATGCACTGTAGCCCTGCTGATAACAGGGTTATGGTAGAGTGGAAGGAAGACTGCAGGAGACTGACCTAACACAGAAAAGCTAACAGGAGAGTTCTGAAGAACAAGACCTGGTTCTCTCATCTTTTTCAGCCTTTCCCTGGGCCAAATTGTGCTCCAGATCACAGTGTAAAGTGCATGCAACAAAAACACAAACTGGCCAGAATCCAAAGCAGAGCAGCTCTCCCTTTCCTCTCAGCAGCCACTCCAAACTCAGTTTTCTTAGAACACCAATAAATCAGAGAAAACTCCAGTCTCCTGTGAGAAACTGGTTGTGGGGAAAGGTTTCCAAAGACATCTTCCTTTGTCCATAGTGCTCATGCAGGCTGTGCCTTTCCCTCTAGTTTCTCATTTCAGCCTGGTGATTTCTGGCTGCTTCCAAGGTTAACAAGTTCCTGACCTTCCTCCCTATTGCCATCACCACAGAGGCTTGATCCTGAGTCTGTTTTCCACAGTCATGGAGCCCCCTGTCCCCTAGAGGAATCTCCCAGCCCATAGTCCCCCAGCAGCTCTTCATTTGTTCAAGGACCCAAGTTTGTGTTGATGGTTTGCACCTACACTCTTATACCTGAGATCAGAATCTGGCCATGAAGACCTTGAAGATGTAATTCTGGAGGACAGCTGTCTCTGTTTCTTTTTCCCCTCATCTTTCTTTTCCACTTCTGCAGATTTTTCACACCAGACATTGCAGAGCCGCCTGTGATGGCATCTGTCAGTGCTGAGCAGCAGGGGATGCTTCAGCAGTCTGTCCCCTTGCCCACCACCATGGTCACACAGGGGGACACTGAGGGGCTGTGCTGTAACAGCACTGGCACACTGCAGGCACAGGCATGATCTAATCTATTGTGGAAAGCAGCCACCACTTATGGCTGCTTTCCAGTGCCTTCCACCAGTTTGGCTCCTAGTGTGGGGAGGTGTTCACACGTCAGGAAGCTTTTTGCTATCTTCCTTCTCAAAGAGTGGTGGTTTTCTCTGCTTACTGAGGGAACAGAGAGGCTGGGCTCCCTGTGAAGCTCTCAGAGCTGCTCCTGTAGAAGCTCAGAGGAGATGCAGTGCTATGTGCTCCAGAATGCTACCCACACACTCCTGTGCTGTGTTTTCTCCAGACATCCTCAGTTTGATTCTTTCCTCACTTCCCTCGCAGTCAAACTTATTTCAATGTGAAGAAGCACTTCTCAAAATACAGATGCTACCTCTGCCCCTTCCTGACTTCGAAGTGTTATCATGGGGACTAGTCAAATGCATGCCTTTTAAAATGCATTTTCAGCATCTTAAAAACAAAATTATTTCCAGAAAGTTTATCAGTACTTTCCTCAGTACTTTGAGATGTAGAGCCAGATTAAGACTCAAAGAAGGCTGTGATGCCTAAACTGGGACACAGGCAGGTATGAAGGCGCTAAAAAAAGTCCTTAAAGGAGACAGAAACTCCCTTTCTCCACAGCAGCCCAACTCTAACACTTCAGTAGGTCCAAGACCCTTCTATTTCTGACACAGAATTTCTATAACTGGCCTATTTAATTTTCAGCCCTGCACTACCCTCGCTTGGACAGCTCCGTTTCTGGCTGCCTGGGCTCACTTGGCAACCTCAGTTTTCAGACTCAGCCTGATGTGGCACTGGCTTCTCCTTGGACACCCATTTCTCCATTGTGGATCCCAGTCTGGCACAGAGAAAGTTTGAACATAGGCTGCTAAACTGAACAGGCATGAGAATTTTGATTTTGATCTTGACTATGATAAATGTTCATAACCTTCCCCCAGGTTTCTACACTTATTTTTTAGCCACAGCTAGTTACACTTACCCTTACTTCTTTCTTACTCCACTGTCTCCTATCTTTCTCATAATTCATCAGTTGATTTATTTCCTATTCATTATATGTAAAACACATTTCTTATTCCCCATGTTTGCTTTGAACAATGTTGATCCAGTTTTAGCTTTCTTAAGTCCTCTCTGCTTGTCTGCAAACACTGGTTTGCTGAAAAGATTCCTCCACAGCTTTCCTTTCCTAAAACAGTAGCAGTGAGGGAAGATTTGAAACAAACACTCCAATTTCTAAGCCTCCTTTGTGATGAGACAAGACTCAGAACACTTTTTTCTCATTCACACTGAAATTATGCTGTCTTACACAACATTTTTACCAAGTCTAGTTTTTAGTGATGTCTTCCATAAATACATATCCCAAATCTGAATAGCAACATTTTTGTAAAGTGGGAATTGAATGTTATTTTTAGATAGTAATGCCTAAAATTTGCAGGGGTTCCCCACCTTCGTTTAAGTCTTACTAAATCCACAGGAGAGTATCAGGAAAGGCACAGAAGAAATGTCTTTTCAGGTCCAGAGCCTCTGGAAACACTACATCAAATCCAGTGTACAGTCCTCACCAGCAGCCAGAGCTAATTTATTTATTGACAGCTCTGAGCCCTTTGAGAAATCACTTGGTGGCCTCTGTTTCATTCCCTCTGAATATATTTCCTCTCCAGTGGAAACTGTTAATGATAACTTCAGCAGAGAGGTCCTCATTCAGCCAAACCCCTAAGCCCAAATGTAATTTTCAGTGTGAAGATACTGCCATTGAAATCTGGGGCAAAATGACATTTCTCTTGTGCTGCATCAGTCCTTGCAGGAATGCACTCTAAATCCCAGGATCCTGAAACAGACCCCAGTGTCTGCTTTTATTCTGGCATATTCTCCAAACAGCAGAAAGAGAGGAACAACACAAGAACAGAATAAGAGAGGCTCATTGCTTCATTCTCACTTGGCCCCTAATTCCATTGTGTGGCTTTTCCGTCCCTGCTAAAAGTGAAACAGTAGCACCTAAATTATTGCTTGATTGTAATGCCTTTTTTCCCAATGTCGTCTTTCCCACTTGCAACAAGAATGTATACTGTGAAGTAGCCAAGTGTATAACATCAAACTCTGGGAAGATCAATAAGCTGTAGTTTTACATTGATTTTTAAGCCAAATCTTGCTTGTCTTAAATGGCATTGTGAAGCTGTGAGGCTGAACCTGCAGATATGATGGGCAGGATTTGATCCCATCACATGAAGTAAGCCATGAACAGCTGCAACTTCTTTTAAAGCAGTCACAACCACAGCTCTTCTGCTTCTGGTCCACACAAAGCAGCCCCTTCCTAATTTGCTCTCCTTCAAGCACAGCACTTTGTTGCTGCTTTCCATCTGGAAAGTAAAGAGTGAAAGAAAATCTTGCTATTTCTGATGGCATTAATTTAAAAAAAAAGGGAAATAAAGACATTTTAATTGCATGGGATTTCTGAATAAGGTTTCAAAGTGGGGGTAAAAAAATAGCTGTGTGCCTGGTACACAGAGAGCCCTTTCTCTTCCCCTTTGTGGTAGAGGAATCAATGGAATTCATATAAAAGAAAGAGGGGGGTGGGAAGAGAGATAGGAGATGCCTTGCTCGGCACCAGCAGGTCACAAGTCTCATGAGGCTCGAGCAGGGCTTGCAAGGAAGTTGCTGACTCTATCACCATGAGTACCTTTTTGTTCCTTGCCTTGGATTTGCTGGTCAGTGGCATGCTGCTTTGCCTGGCTCTCCATAGAGCTTGTAGCCTACAGGAATTTGGACAGAGTGGTACAGACATCGCCGACAGAGACTCTGATCACTGACTATCCCTTTAAATGCAGTCTCATGACTTAGTCTTTGCTCCACTACCTATTAAAGAAGGAGACAAGACGTTCATAGGCAGCTTCCATTCAAGCACCCAGAAGGACACAGAAAGGCAAGACAATTTAACAGAGCTAACTGTGAGTAAATACGAAGCATTAGAGGTGCTCTCTAGAGCAAAGGGCATGGAGAAAGATTTGTAGGAAATCCTGAGGTGAAAGAAGGTGCAGTAATTTTTAAAATATACTTGTATACAATCTTCAAAAGGTGAAATTTTGTAAGGAAAGCTATTATCCCATTTTAACCTTATTCCTTTAAATATGAATCTAAGTGTCTCTTAATATATCATTGACCAGTGCTTGATTTCCCATAAAAATCCGATGTGGTGATTTTGTGCTGCAAGCACTGGAGTCTTTTGCAAATACCACCTTTTCTTTTGCTGGCATAAATTTTATAGAAGGAATATCTGGGGGGAAATTTGAAGCCAGCCTTTTGCAAACTTGGATCCAAAGCCCAGCCTGGAGCTTCCAATTATATTTCTGCACTTCACGAGGGGTGGCCTTCCTCCTAGGAGTGCTGGGTGTGACCCCCTTTCTGCCGGGGACAGAAAGGAGCTGTGGGTGCTCAGCAGCATGGAGACTGCACTGAGCTGTCCCAACATGTGTGCAGGTAGCTAATTTTTAACCAAGAGGCTGTGTGCCTCCACACTCTGTAATGGTCAACCATCTTATATGCTACAGCATTCTGGAAAATTCAGTTCTTGTTAGTCAACAGAGTCATCAGCACGTCCATACATTTTCTTTTTTCTTTTTCCTTTTTCTTTTTCTTTTTCTTTTTCTTTTTTTTTCTTTTTCTTTTTCTTTTTCTTTTCTTCTGAGCTAGTGAGTAGACCTGAACAAGTATTTTAACAATGATCATTACTGTTACAAGTGATATCTCAACACTGATGGAAAGTTCCTCTGCCGGCTCAGCCTGTTGCTTTTCTAAATATATCTATATGTCATTAATTGCAGGTATTAGCTGGTGGAGACTGTTCCCAGCTCATCTACATGTTGCCCATTTTATTCTCTGCATTTATCCTGTCTACTTGCTGCTTAACCAAAGGGAACTGCATCTCCTATGATGAGCTGAAAGAGCTGAGGACTGAATTTGCCATCAGTCTCTACCGGCACGTGTCTGAAGCAGAGAACAGGACCAATCTGGTAGTCTCTCCAGCAAGTGTGGCTGTTTCTTTGGAGCTGCTGCAGTTTGGAGCTCGAGGAAATACCTTAATGGAGCTGCAAGATGCCCTAGGATACAACATTCATGGTAACGTACTTTAAAAAATACTTATTGTCTTGTATTTTGTAATAAACTCACAGCTTTACGCAGGTGACAGGAATTGCACACATCATACTAAACTTCAGCTTTCTCTCTCACTGCCAGATGTAGTTTTCTCCATCTTTGACAGCCAGGTATCAGATGGACCAAGGAAACTTGAGGGAGTAGTTGACACACAGGTTATTATTCCTCTTTTTTCTGAATCATTACTTACTCTCTTATGACACAAAAAACAGCTACATCTAGAAAAGCTACCTCCATGAAGAGGAGAATTGCTCCAGGTTTGCCAGAGGCCCTTTGTGTCCACTCTGTCCTGATCTCCTTTGTGTGCTCTGCAAAGAACTGCCAGGCAGAGAACAGTGGTTTTCTCTCCAATACCACTAACAAATTTTATGAAACCTGTAGAAGCTAAATTATCTATAAGACTTTTCTAATGGTAATACAACTGGCCAAAAAAATGAAAAGTTATCAGAAGGAGACTGGCAGACAGAGATATACGTTGACAGATGGATGGTACAATTGCATCTTTCCCTGAAAGCAGGCTAAAATACAAAACTCACTGGGAATTTGGAAGGGATATGGGAAAGACAGATGTCTTTAAATCCACCATTAAGTCAGCTGAATTTAAGGATGCTGTTTTCATTTTAGCTCTGGATTATACTGCCATCTCATATCACATGTCGAAAACTATTTTACATTATGGGCAGAATGTTTATGAAAAGCAGATGACTGCCTCATCTTCAAAATTTGCAGCTTACATACAATACTTCTGTATAGAGATAACACTGCTATTTCTCAGCATAAAATTTACCTTCAGGGTATGAAGACTGAAACCCAAAGTAATTTCATTGTCCTATGGTGTAACCAGCCTCAGTCACCACCACCATTCTGTACAGGATTGATATTCAACCCCAGCACAGCAGTAAGAGCTAAGATCTGGCTGATCATACAGATACAGCTGCATGTACTGACACAGGGACAGTGCATCTAAATTATGAGCAGCTGATATAACAAAGTCTTGCCTACAGGAGGCAAGAGTATTTCTTGGAGTATTTCTGTAAATTCAATTCCTAAACAACATTAATCCATACAAGGATTATACCTTGCTTGACACTTCTGGTCATTAGGGGTTATGTTATTATGAAAGGACCTTACAGAATAACACTTCAAAGTGAAATTCAAACACAGATCTCCACAGAAAATATAGCAGAGAAGTGCAGGAATTGTTCATGACTAGCTAGCTCTTTTATGCTCTCTTCTTCTTATGTGGCACATCATGGCAAGCAGACATTTTATCTCTGTTTTAGCTGTCTGTGGCATAAACCACAAGAGCTTTGGCTTTCAGTAATATTAATGCATGTATACAAAAATAAAGAAGGATGGGATCTGTTGTTATTGGTATACAGCATTATTTCCAGTAACAAGAAAGGAAACCACTTCCTCAAATGGTCTAAATCAAATAAATAAATTAAATACTTAGATGAAATTTCCTATAAGATGAATAAGCCCAAATTGTATATGTATGCATATAGGATGAAATTCTTCCAGTAGACGTTTTTATTAATGTTTCTGTTGGTCTGCCCTAAACAATAATGAAGGATATGGTTAAAACCTTAGCAAGCTGAAAATAATGAAAACATTGATGGTTCATTCACTGTTCACAGAGAATCTGCTCCTACATGCACTTGTAAACATCTTTCAATGTTTGGAAAATTTGTTCACCTTCATTCTAGTACTAACAAAAACGATGTATAATGGGACGTATCTCTAGACAGCACAGACAAAATTACATGCTTTCAAATTATTTCTCCCTGCTGTTTTATTAAAGCAATTTAGAGCTGTTGTCCAAGTAAAAATTCAGGACTTCGGTTAGCTATGCACTTCGGTGAAGTCACAAGCTTGGGATACCACTCCTCACATTCATCTCTGCTTCTAATTTACCATCTTGGACTTCTCACATCTTCCAGAGAGCTCACCAAGCTTCCATACTAATGCAAAACACACTAGAATAATGTTTTACACCTCAGACCATGTCAGTTTTATTTAAAAAATAAAAAAGCCCACTGTTGTGGACTGTACGAATAAAGGAGTCACTTGTAACACATGAAGAAATCTATCAGCTTAGTTTAGGATTGCCAGGGCTCATCAGCAATACTGGGCCAGTTTGGGACATCACCCTTCAAGAAATCAAACACCACCTAAGGGCAAAGTGTGTCAGAGAGGCCATATGGGAAATGCCTTTCTTGGGATAGATGGATAACATCAGGAGAAGGAGATAATGGTATTGTGGCATTGACAGCACAGCCAGTCATGGCCAGAGGCATGTTCACTGGTGGGAACTCAGAGAGTGCCCGAGAAAGAATAACTACCTTATGAACTGTTAAGAGCTGTGTCTGCATAGAGCTGTGAGACATGAGATCAGCCACTTGACACCTCTGCACTGGAGTGATTTCCACAGACACATGAAGAGACGCCCAGTGCATCACTGCCGTGGCAGCAGTGCTTGACAGGAATACTCCATAAAGTCAAGGGTGCTCCAGTGTTTATAGGGCTTTAACAGTCAGAGGACACCAGTGTCAGCACTGGAGCTGAGAGCTGTGGAGCCCTGGGGCAATCTCTGCTACCCTTAGCCTCAGCACAGCAATTGCAGCTTCTCTCTCTTGCCTGGCAGACCAAAGCATGCAGGATTTCATGCACACGGTGGACGAAGCAGTGAGTGACTCCAGCCGAGGCACAGTGGTCCAGCTGGGATGTTCCCTCTTTGTGGATGCAGGCGTGCAGCTCTCACCCGACTTCACCGAGCTCGCCTCGCGCTGGGCCAACAGCAGCCTGCTGCAAACCAACCTCAGTGACCCCAATACCACCCACACACAGGAATGGATCACCACTGACCTTGCAGGTACCACAGGGACCCATGAGAATGGTTGCACATGAATGAAATATAAAGTAAGAGTAATGGGAGAAATTTTGTTTAACCAAGCACAAAGTTTTCCTGCACTCCATGTTGCCCAAACCAAGCCTGAAAGCCAGGAAACCTAATTCTTGTATTAACACTCACTTGTAATGTGAAGAAGGAGATGGAATAGGTTTGAATCTGAATAAGCAGTGTTAAGCTGGTAACCACTTGGCCTTGTTCCCTTAATTTTTAAAAAGGCAATCCTTTGCAGTGTTCTCAGTTTTAATTAGGAGCAGCCAAATTCCCTTTGGACCATATTCATGACACTGAATGCTTTGATGGTGCTACAGGGGACATGCAGGGGCATAAGCTCAAGTCAGAGTCTGAGTTTAAAAAGTCAAAATGGGAAATAAAAACACTAACCAGCTCAATCTCAGCTCTGAGGAGAGCATGGACCAACCGGCAACCCCAGTGAGGTCCAAGTATAGGTGGGGAGGGGAAGGTAGAGGATGAGCAGTGCCTTGTACGTTGTGCCTCTTGGCCTTAGGGATGGAGAGTGGCCTCAGCTTGCTTTACGTAGTCACATGGACCTGGCCTTTAGGCCTGGGCATGTAGGACTGCATGTTTCCCCCTCCCTTGTCTCTCTTCCTTGCAGATGGGGATGTCCATGGGATGACATTGGAGAGCGCTGGGTCATCGCTCAGCCAGGTCACCCTGGTGAGCACCCTATACTTCAGAAGCATGTGGCAAAAAAAGTTTTCCTTTATGGATTCCCAGATGTTGCCTTTTACCACACCAGAGGGCTTGACCCTGAAAGTGCCTACCATGCATCACACAGCTGAAGTTAACTACGGTAACTGTCCTTAATCCATATTTGATCTACTGTGCAATATGGATCAGATTTATTTAATTTCCACAGATGCCACATTAAGATGTGTTGTTTTCTCAGTTTGGAGAAGTCTCAGAAGAAGTCTCACCAAATGAAGAGACCATTCAGGTGACCAAATTGACTCCTCATAATTCCAGGCAATTATGAAACACATCCTAGGTTCAAAATGGTTCCTAAAATATCTACTGTCCCTGTCTTATCCCTCACAGACCAACATCTCCCAGTACTCCATAACAAACTTGTCAGCTGTAGGAAACAATCCAGAGGCAGCAATATATCATGCCAGGAGGAAGAAAGATGAGAGACTGAAGGTTCTGCGATATACAAAGTTCTTTACAATAGCATGGAGCTGGTGAAATAAAGCTGGCTAGGAAGGGGCTAAAGTAGGAAGCACATCTGACCCCATGACAGAGGGGAAATTAAAACTAAAATTATGTCAAGCCCCTACCAATTTGATTTGTTGGGTAAGAAATTTCCTGGCCCTTCAGCCAAATCATTGACCTTTGATTGTGTGAGCACCAGAGGGAGCAGGGCATAACCAGGAGCACTAGCACTGCAGACCTGTAGATCTGGTCACACCCTGTTCCAAAGCTTTAGGGGGAAACTGCAGGTCTTCAGGGACAAATTCTAGAAAAAGGAGAGAAATTCTTATGTCATTTTTACCAAATCGGTGCATGATCTCAGCATGGGCTTAAAACAGTATAAATATAGGTCAAACTTTCATTTGTATAATATATGAATACAGTGTAGGCTACTTTCAAAGGCTTGATATATGTGGGTTGCTGACAGAAGGACTCATGCTGCAGGCTTAATTTTCTGCCACCAGGAATTATGCCAGCTAGCTATACAATCTCTTTCAAAATATAAAAGACTCTTTTCCCTCCTACTCTAAATTTCAGAGCTGCACTTGGGTAAAAACCTTTCAAATTTCAAATCTAAATTTTTTCAAGACAGATTTATATCTCTTCACATCCTGCCTTATTTTATCCTTTAAGTTAAATGGTTTTTCTTCAGCTTTGATTTTTACTTCCAAATGTAATTGCAAGTCACCAAGTTGGCTCTCAATTTCCTGATAGTTAAGATGAAGATACCAGGCTCTTTAAAAACTATTCAAAAATCAAATGCTCCAAATTCTCTACTAGTTCTTTTTTTGCATTTTTACAATTTTAATTAATCTTTGTTGAAAATAAATGAACAGAAATGTACACAAAACTTTCAATGAGGGCATACACATGCCTGATAAAATGCTTTCATAATTTCTATGTCTTGGTAAAAATACCTTGCATAGTGTATTGCAGAACTGGCTCGGGGTGGTTACTCAAGGTTGGCCCCACCTGGGTCTTTTTCCTTTTGGCACTTTTTTCCTAGGTAAATCATGGGGAGGGAAATCTCCAGAGGTATATAACTTCTTTGTGTGTTTTTGGCCCACTATTTTGTTTCCACCACTCCAGTCTTCATGGCAGTCTCACTGTATTTGATAAAAGTCTTGAGCGCTGACAATACTTTGGAAAGCTACTAGTGAGTCTTTTCAATCTCTTGTACCTTTGTTCATTGTAATTTCCCCTTCAAGTGGCTGCTTGCTACCTTTCCTTTTCTGTGCCACCACTTCTATCTGTAAATAGTGGTATAGTGAAACAACGTTTAAAGTTTTGCCTAAAACAGGATGTCTGGATCTATGCATTTTTGTCAAATTAGTTAACTCAAGTTAGTAAAAAAAGTTCATAGTTGTTTGCCAGTCTACATGATATTGCAATTTATCTTACTTTCTATTTCTCTCTGTGACCTGATTATTCTTTTCTCCAGAGTATGTCCTAAAGCTTCTCAAAGACAAACCTAAGTTTTCCAGATTGTCTTCTTTTTCTTACAAATGTACTCCTATTTCCTAGTCATGGGAAACAACTGAATCCTCCGGCTATTAAAAACCTTTGTTGACTCATTTGCAATTCCACATCCAAATTCTTCTCATATTCTGGGGTAGTGATCATTCAGGCCCCAGATTATTGAATGACAAAAGGCAGGGGGCTGCTGGTGCTTGTACAAGTAGAGATGTCAGGTAAAGCCAATTATCAGGAATGCCACAGCTGAGCTGCATTGTCTGACCATATCTTCGCTCCAGAGTCTTTGCAAAGTTGATGTGAAATCATTTGTTGTGCTCTACTGACCACTTGCCTAAGCACAAGAAACTCCATCCATCCTATCATCCTTAAGTAGGTAGCTGAAGTACTAACTTTTTGCACAGAAAAGGAAAGACAAAATACTTGGATTACCTTTCATCCAGCCTGAAATGTGTGAGCTCTCTGCAGCTGGAGAGACTTTTGAAAAAACCAAAATAGAAGGGACCATTTAAAATATTGCTGGTTGTCAGATTCGAGTGAGCCAATTCAATCTCTGTTGCTAAAAAATCCAGGAGCATTTCTAGCAAGTCAGTTTAAAATTAATGCAAAAGACTGGCTCAGTACAACTAAACAGAGGACTGAGATGACTTTCCTTCATTGTTAAATGATAGCAGCTGTGTCCCACCAGTATTCAAAACACAGAGTGAGAAAGATAAGCTGTGGCCTGCTATCAATTGCAGCATTTACATTGTTTATCCTTGTAACACTGCCACACAGAACAAATCAGCCTGGGGACAAGTAAGACTGCTCTAAGAAAATGTCAACATTACCGTTCACACACACTTCTTAAACACCACAACTATTTTACATATTCATTTTTCCAGGCAATTTGTTAATGACGTTTGAATTTTAATTTAGCATATGTGTAATCCTTATGGGATGCTCAAAATTAGTTCAAGCAAGGAATACTAAATGTTCTGACTCAATCTAAAGCCTTTGATTTTCTTCCTAATTAATAAATAAGGACTGTATAAGCTTTGTGGAGAATGTGCTGACTTCAAAATATCAGCATGCCCACAAATCATACCACTCATGTCCAGTGCATTGCAAATATAAATCTTCCTTACCTATCCATTAGAAATCAGAACATCTTTTCCCAGCAAATTATCCACATGCTGGGAGCTGGTTTTAACAGAGCAATTCTTTCCAGATTGCAAGGCAGGAGGGCTGATCTAAGAGCCTAAAATTTAATCTAGCAGAACAATCAACATTTAATGAATCCTATCTTGTTCATTTCTGCAAAACTAACACAGTACAGTAAATATTTGAGACATCCCACAGTTATGTATTTATTGCCAAATATTTAGGTATGAAGAACATGAGCTGTCCATATACAGTTGTTTACAACCACTGTCTCAAAAAGTGTGAGCATCTACCCTTGAAGATAGAACTGTTACAGCTAGGTGAAGGAGATGTAGATTCAATATTTTGCATGGCCTGCAGTAAAACTTGCACTTGTGCCTTGTAGTTAAGTTGCATTTAACTCCTGGCATGCTAACTATTCCTGAGTGTTCCTGAAATGCTACTTATTGCATTCTCAGGTGAAAAAATAAGGAAGCAAAATTGTGACAGCTGAATCTGTTCTACTGTATAAGAGAGTCCATTAGAAAGGCCTGGATTAATTGCTTTTGGAATATGGAATGAAAATGGTATTTTCAAATGGCTGTTACAAATTGCTGTAAAACTAATTGCAAGTTTGGAAGCTCTCCAACTTTTACTTTTGAAACTACATCTTATGACCTTCATCTGATTGCGATAGGTCTCTGTGCCTAGATTTTAAAAAATTATAAATTTGGTGCTTAAATAAATAAATAGTTAATGGTTAAATAAGCATACACTAGCTCTTGTTTAATACAACTATTTTTTTCTTGAAATAAGGTTAAAATTTATTTTTAAAGGTAGTAAAGATAGAAACATGAGCCAAAGTATGTTTCAATTAATCAAGTAGGACACTGCATTTTGTAGTAGAATTTTATTGAAAAAAGATGATAAAATTGTAAGTTTATCCAAAGAACATACATTGTGCGAAGAGTTCTCATTGCTATCACTGCCTTGGTAGTTTTGGGTTTTTTGTCCCCAAACTGAGCAAGAAGGACAGCTGTTATATGGCAAAGTAATAAAATACTCATGCTCTGTTGAGGTGGTGAGATTACTGTGAGTTAACAGCAACCTGAGCTGGCTACAGGAGTCCAAGTGCAGAAGACCACTCCTTACATCCCACCACAGCTGCTCTGAACTGTCTGCTGACCCCAGCAAGGGTTGTGGGTTCAGGGTTTTCTTCCCACCTGGATGATGAAATAAGATCTCTCTTTGCCCACCCACAGGCCAGTTCCAGACTGCAGCTCTGGAAGC
This sequence comes from Toxostoma redivivum, assembly GCA_013397375.1. Taxonomy (NCBI): domain Eukaryota; kingdom Metazoa; phylum Chordata; class Aves; order Passeriformes; family Mimidae; genus Toxostoma; species Toxostoma redivivum. The sequence goes on from VXBI01024176.1 coordinate 79,101, forward strand.
TTTCAGTGTGGTTGAGTTACCCTACCTGGGGGAGAAACTCAGCATGTTCCTAGTGCTTCCCAGCCACAAAAGAACACCTTTGTCCCAGATTGAGTCTCACCTTTCTGCCAAAACCATAACCCTCTGGGCCAACAGCTTGAAGAGAACAAAGATGGACATTTTTCTGCCTAGGTAAGCATTGTTAGCACAATGGATTCACTACTTCAGCTGTCAGAACTCCATGTGACAGTGCTGACACAAGCACTGTGTGAGCAAAATCAAATTACATGCTTTTGGTTTCATATTCATCACATTATCAGAGATGCTCTAACCCTTTCATAACCCACAAAGGGGTGAGCCAGGAATGACAATACTTTCTGGTTACACTCCATCCTAAAAAACCTCAGTGTTTCAGTTGATCCTACAGCTTTTACTTAGTATTTGTTTAGGGTATAAATCCTTTAAGCATCTAAACCAGAGAAATGTTGCTGGACCTTTCCCACACTCATTTTTCCCTTTGTTTAAGGAAGAATGAACATATAACCTCCTAAAGACACATTAATTTGTATTTTTTAAATTTGCCAGAGTACTAAAAAGGCACTGGACAAAGAGCTTGGACCCCCTCCAGCCGTCATAGCCATCTTTCCATGCACAAAGCAGGTTTCACTCATCCATTTTTCACTTTAGTCAGTTGTTTTAGCAAACACCTATGCTGGAAGTATTTTCTATCATCCACTCCAATGAAATTGCATACCAGGAAGACTTAGGTGCAGAAAGCTTTATGTGGCTGTATCTATTGTATGGATTAGCACAGAAGGGCTTCATTTCACACCACCTACAACATATCCATCACATCAACAAAGCACTGAAAACCAGTGTGCACATTAATATTTGTTTTCTTCAAGATAATTTTTGAGAAATGTTCCAAGGGCCATTTGCTATAGCCAAAAATAATATTAGAGAACACTTTGGGAAAGTGCAGAATTCACATGCCAAGAAGACTTAGTAGCAATCTAATTGCAACAGAGGCTGGTGAGGGATTCCTTCTGTTAATGTCTTTAGGTGAAGGTGAGCTACTTTTCTACAAATACACTTAATCAGACAATGCACTGGGCTCATACAGGAAGAGATGGATGAAATGCAAAGGCTTGAAATAAATTGTATCTGTTAATAATTGTATCTTTTAATTATACAAAATTCTACAAATCCTGCATTTAAATAAAGTCTATCATGTTAATTTCAGGTTCAGTATTCAAAGCCTTTTTGACCTAAAGACAGTTCTTTCTGCCTTGGGAATTAGAGATGCATTTGATCCCATCACTGCTAATTTTAAAGGTATTTCAGGTAAGAGGCTTGACTGAATAAAAAATTATCCTTGACCCAGTAGTTATAGACTCTTACATTTGAATGATTTGTTAGACCTGGGTCTCCTGAATTGATTGTACTCCTTTATCTGTGCAACTCTAAAGCACAATTCACACACAACTGCAATTATATTTTGAGCTGTTTTGCAGGAAAGAGGAACCTGAAAAGGACAGTTTTGGTTTTTGCCTTGAACTTTTTCTCATCTATAAGATTAAAGCTGTCAAGACAGTGTAGGCCTGGAAAAATGGTTATTTATTCAGAAATTTAGGATACTTTAGTAAAACTTGCATTCATATTTGTGTTTTTAAGTAGTTATTTAACAGTGAGGGACGCTGGTTCAACAAGTCTATATTCCAGCTCCTGACACTGCAAACAATACTGGCTTGTGCCCAGGCTATATTGTCATGCTAATCCAGTAGTCAGTAGACAAAGTTATACTTCTCCTTTGCTAAAATATTGTTATGATTAAATTCTTGGGTTTGGAGCACTGAAATTCTTCTACTCCTGGGAAAATTTGTCCCATTTAATATCAATTTTTTAAAGAATTCCAAATTATCTATTCTTTTGACTCCTTCCAGCAACAAGATATTTCAACTTAGTAATTTCTGCTCACAGTAAAGGCTTGGGAATGGTAGCTGCCCAGTAAGAAGCTCACATTCTTGTGCATGTGAGTGAATATATGAAACTTCTCCAATTCAGACAAACCTGCTTTTACAGAAAAGTTGCTTTCCTGGGATGAACCTCAGAAGACACATTATTCACGGAGTTTTTTTATGCTGCTTTTAAATTTGAACATAGCAATATTCTATTGCAATATAGATGTCAGACTGCACATAGATGCACGGTAAAATTTGTTATTACTCACTGCTGCTTTGCTTATTGCAAACAATGTTAAAATACTGATCAACTACACAAGGATGTACTTTTATAAAGTTAATATCTATTTAAATAAGATAAATACTTTGGGGAAATCAATTCCATAAACAATATCATTTAGCAGCTTTCTTTTGGCATAAAGAATAAGGCTTTAGGAGTAGTTAATTCTGCCCTGGCAGGGTTATGGAACAAAGGATATGTTGAGGCCCTTTTTCATTCCACCCTTACACCACTGTGTCATAGCAGTAGGGTTCTATGTGGTCTAAGAGTTATGCAAGCACAGTTTACAAGGAAAATGTATCTTTTACTTAACAAATAGATAGCTGGAAAAAAAACCAAACTAAGTTTTCATTTCCTCCTCCATATGAAGTAGAAGGATAATCTTCAGAATATTTACTCTCAGATCACATTTAGCAAACAAATGTATAACTTCATTTCAGACCTGAAATAGCTTTTTTATACCTGAAAGCTTGCATTTTTTCCCCTCAAAAATATATAAGATTTATCTACTTTTTAAAATTCTTCCTTTCCCTAGTTTTTGTCCTGCTTGCTTCCATCCCAGTTTTTTCTGATTGGACAAAATTAAGACAAAAAGATAAAATAAGATAAAATGCTCTTTTAGCATTTCTTTGATTTTACCTACATGTTGGACTTGATCTTTGAATTCAGACGAGAAAGAAAAAACTTCAAAACTTCAATCTTTCCTGCTTTCTGCCTTTTGCAGGCAGCTAGAAAAAAGCAGACTTGCAACACTCTCTTCAGTGTCTTTCTGAAATTATTTCTTTTTCAAGATTCATTTTATGTCTCAGTTCCGTTGTTTCTTCCTGAAAAGCAGTTTTTCTACATATTCCCTTTCAAAGGTTCTTCAGTTCTTTCATTGGCCTCACTCTGTTCAAGTTTCTATTTTCACCATGTAACCTTGCCTTCCAAAACCCGGAGACCTCTCAAACTAGTAACTCCCATTCAGCATTCAATCCACTGTTATCCATGAAGTGGGAAAACACTCAAAGGCTGAAATACCTTAGTTATGTGATCCTTAGATTCTGCAGGGAAAAAAGTAAAATCATTCTGATTTTTTAAAAGATATTCGTATTGAAATGCAGAAAATAACTTACTAATTTTTGGGGTTTTGCAGAGCAAGATAGTCTCTATATTTCAGAAGCTATTCATAAAGCAGAGATTGAAGTAACAGAAGACGGCACAAAGGCATCAGGAGCTACAGGTAAATAAAATATTTAGACAAATGTCTCACTTCTGGAGCTACCACTTCTCCTCCCTGCTCCCAGGAATGAATTCAGGAGGCATGTAGAGAGCATGGCAGTGCATCTCTGTGGTGCTCAACCTGTTGCACATCCCCTCATTCTAACAACCCACAGTTGTAATGCCAGGAAGAACCTGAGGACACCTGAATTGATATATCCAGTATTCTCTAAAAACAATCTTAAATAATACATATGTGTACATATGGGGATGTACAGAGAACATCTGGCACTACTAGATTAGCCTTTCTGCAGAGCTGTACAGTTTTAAGTTTTGTAACAGTTTTAATCTCTATGGGAGCAGTAATATTTTTAATAACTTTGTGGTAAACCCCATACAAAGTAAAAGCTTTTAGGTGGCTTCAATTACATACCAAAGACTAAGGGGAATAGACCTTTATCCCCTTGAAACCAATACCAAAACATCCCTTAACTCCAGTCAGACCAAACTGAAAAGCAGATTTTTAAAAGTGCAACATTTATTGTTTACTTTAAAAGTTTTGGATCTTGTCACATGATGACTTGAGACTAGGCACATATTTTTTACAAGCACTAAAATAGTGCCTTCTTAAACTAGTGTTATCGTGTCTTCAAACTTATTCCATTGTTTAACTGTTCAAAAAACAATCCAGATCTGGTGGGTTTCGTTTTGGGTGGGGGGTTGACAACATATTCTTAATACTGTATAGCTGAGCCATCATAATTCTTAAAAACTCATTATTTAATCTAATAATTAACACACAACCAGAGGGGAAAGAGACATAAACAGAGTTGAGGATACTTAAGAGTTTGTTGAGAGCTCTGACAAGAGAAATTCCAGGATCACATAGGTATTTGTCTGCTGGTCTCCTAATTGGATAAGGAACTACATTTGTGCCTCATTTATCTTTTTCACCAGAACAGCATGGCTAGGAATTGGCTAACAGGTGAGGCAATAGCATGGTATGACTTCAGTAGAGTTAGGGATGTGATGACAACAAAATTCACCTTTGAGATCCAATGCCAGGTAGACGCCCTTCAGCATTTAAACATGAACTACCTGCATGTAGTTTCACAACTCCTGACTTGTTAATACTGCCAGACTGATTTCACTGTTGGATAAAACTGTTGTCTTAGTCTAAAAGCAGAGGAGCAACTCAAAAGTCAAGGTACTAAGATATACAGAGCTTGAGTGCACTGTATGGAAGATGGAAAGAAAATAGATGCATTTTATCAATGTTTTCTTTGTTGCATTACAGCAATGGTCTTGCTAAAAAGATCTCGAACACCTATTTTCAAAGCAGATCGACCTTTCACATTTTTTCTGAGACAAGCTAATACAGGTATGCATACTCTGCTTTTCAGGAGCAGAATCCCTCACAAATATCACTGAAATCAATACAAATAGAACACCATTCTTCAGTCCAGGAAATTTCAAATAACCATGGAAACAGTGGGGTTTGGGGTTCTAAAGCACAGATTTTAATTTCCTTAAAAATAATGTATAATAGTCACAGAAGTCTAGGAAACCAGTAGCTGCCTCTTTGGACATGCAGTATGTGCTCAAAAAATTTCTATCAAAATTATAAGCACTAGAGAGATCTCACAGATGCTGAATGCTCCAGCATCAGAAACTGATCTCTACAGGTCAATTCCAATTACAAATGGACTGGACCAGCTGGATTAACATCTGAAACGCTTAAAATAGAAACCTTTCCCTATAAAGGAAACTATCTATGCCTATATGATAGCAAGCAAGACTTCTGCCAAAAAATATTTCTTTGCAACTGTTCACTCTTTATCTCCCCTAGCCCTCAAGCAGAAACCACCCAAAACACCCCAACAGAACTGCAGAGCATATCTTAGACTGAAGTATCACAGTGCTCCTTCGGCTTCAGTAGTGGATTATAAATCTTGTTTCAGATGTCCAATCACATTGAGTTACTCCAGAATATCTGCCAAAAGAAAACATTCTATAGCTAGTTAGCAATTATGAAGAACTGCATTATGCACCGTTTAGCAGGTATTTGCTACTCTGAAGCATCAGGCCAATCTCCAACAACTCTTAACAATGCAGCAATCTAGCACCTGAAGTATTTTCCTAAAAATCGTTTGAACCACCACATTTCTCTCATAAGTGGGGTCATAGCCATTTAGATTTTCAAGGAACATATAGACATTTATAGGGCTCAGTAAAACACTAGGGCCTAGAACAAAGACAGGAATTATTTCCCTTACCTGCTTCCAAGCAACACACACTGTTCTCTTAGTCAGTGAATACCTGTGTATGTAACAATCTGTTTTAAAAAAGCCCTGCCTGAAATTTTGACCACAGTGCAAGTACCCAATGAGAAAATTACTGACTCCATTGGAATTTTGTTTTAAATATGCTTCGGCAATCATTACCAGTCAATGAACAAAAGTGTTTTACTTGGCAAATGCAGAATTTTAAAACAAAAAGGCATTAATAAGCTCACCTATGAAACATGAGCCACAGACTCTTCAGGATTAAGAACAAACTTACTTTGGTGAATAAAATGGTCAGTTTACAACATATATATAAATTCTATAAAGAGGAAGGAAATCTGATTGTAAAATAGGATTTTTATGTGAAGCATAAAATACTTTCCAATCAACTCAATCAAAAAATACATTTCTGTAATTCAAGCTTTTTAATGCAAAAAGTGAAAACATTCAGTTATTTTGTCCACTCAGACTTAGTGATTCTAAGTTTTTGAGGTATGGAAAACTTTAACAGGTAAACAATATCTATTTTTCATCCAGCTGTCTAGAAGAGCTTAAAACTTCTATGCCCATGAAGTTAATAATATAGACCAAAAGTATTCATTGCATCAATTTTATAATAATAGCGGAAATACATTTTTCAATACTTAAAATAGCATAGTTCTTCTCAAAATAATTGAAAAAGTTTAGAGTTTTTTAATCTGAATTTCAGGTTTGAGCACATTCCCTTTGAAAGATAGGCAAAAGGTGACAGCAGTATGAATCCAAACAAATCCAGTGAATCTGAGGCAGTCATTTCATTCTCTTCTGTAACTAAAATATGAACACAAAGCAATGCACTTCTGTTTTGCTCAGTGTAAGTTTCAGATTTTGGCAGGTTCCTGGTTTGGGCTATCAATTATTTGGAAAGGTGTTTTTAATACAGAAATGTTTAGATCATTTTAATATAAGCATGCAATTGCAGTCAGTTTTTCCATACACGCAATGAAGGATTCTATGTTCTGCTAACTTACATATTTAAACTGTACTACACTTTGAAGATGTGGCCCCAAACTGATATAATGTTAATATTGTTTTAATTTACAGGTTCAGTACTTCTTATAGGAAGAGTTACAAATCCTTCATAATAAGCACTAAATGCATACACTGACTTATGTTCCTCCTATGATGAGCTTTCCTCCAATGAAATTAAAGGCTACATTGTAAACATTAATTAAAACACAGTTTTAAGCCTATCACTTTTCCAAGAATAAGCAAGAGCAAAAGCTTTCCACTACCTTATTACATTGTAGACACCGTTGAAACATAGAGCCGTCTACGAATCCTCAGCACCACAACTACAGCAAAGAGAGTCTCCAAATAAACATTTGCAAAAAAAATGAACAGGTTTAGCTTCCTACATGTTTACCAATATGAGCCAACAGCTTCTCTTCAACTTCATCATGGCTAAAATCAGCTTGACTGTTGCTGAATATGTAGGTCATCTGAATGAAAGCAACCCACAAAACAGCTTTGTGATATTGTTTTTCAAGCACAATTTTATTTCCCTGTACTGAAGTCAAAAGCTTAAGAATAAAATTGAAATTCATTCTGACCTCAGTTACAATCCAGCTGATATAGAAGGTAACAAGCAAGCAGTGAAATGCTGTGAAAAGAAAATCAAGTTGAAAGGCTGTTTCAAAACAGACACAGAAAAATAAACAGTAAGCTGGGAAAATACCCCTCAGATCATAGAGTCCAACCATTAACCCAGAACTGCCAAGTCCACCACAAAACAGGTCCCTAAACACACCTACACACTTTTTGAACACTTGCAAAGATGGCAATTCTACCACTTGCCAGGGCAGCCTGCTCCAGACAGAGCATGTAAGAAGCAGAAATACCCACTCAGTGACCAAATAAATTCTGCCAAAAAAGGTAGCAGTACTACCTCTACTGCCTTTGAAGCATACACAACATAGAAACGACATTCCAGAAGAACAGTGAATGTGACTATTGGCATCAAGAAAAATAGGGGTCATTTTTCAGCATCCTGACAAAAGTTGGGACATGGCAAGTGTTCAGCAACTCATGGCACAAGCATCAGAAACCCAGACCCATAAAGATTTTGGGTGAAGATTGCAAATCACCGACTCCCCAGAAAAGCATCGGAGAGGACTGTTTTATTCAGCTCCCACTGAATCAAACAAAGCCTTCCAGATAATTCAGAGCATCTGGCACAGCTGAGAGACATGGCCAGTAAAGCAATCTGTGATGTTTTGTGTCCAGGCAGAAGCACCCTGTGGCTGTTCCTGCACTTGTAAACATGCAAAATCTTCTGACAAAGGAAATCTCTGTGCAGCCTTCCTCAAAGGCTACTGACCCCTGCTTTACTGCACTGTATCCCTCAATAAAACTGCAGGGTTTGTCATGGCTGCAGATATGCATACAAAATATCACTTTGTTATGCTGGTCACCAAAAGTGCAAAGTACACAAGATATCCTACTGTAGGTGCAATTCAGTATTAGCTCTTTCACTCATTCTCTGATTAAGAGCAGAATATCCAGTGATGCAAAACCACTCTTCATTCTTTGATACTGATACCAGAACACAGAAGCTCTGGAAAGGGAAGGCAAAACAAATAATTACAATAGAAACTATACTCAAATCTACACAAAGATTAAAATAGAGATTTTATTGATGGAATAACAAAAGTGCTTTTCTTAAATATTTTTCAAAATACATTTATACAACTTACAATAATATATCCAAAATAACTGTATATACAAAACATTACCTTGTTTAATGTATGTGCTTTTGTTTTTGAAAATTACAAAGCAACTTTTTGGCAAAGTTCAACCTTAAGAGGTGATAGTTTTGAAGATTAGATTAAGAAAAATAGAACCTGAGGGAAAGTGACACTTATGTCCATGACAAGCAAGAAGTTCTCAATTTAGTTAAATAAAAATGTTTTTGTAGTATTTTTCCCATTACAAAAATAACAGAAGTGAAAAAAAAGGATGATGGATACTTCTCATCATTTTATTGAGCAGCTTCTCATTCTTTCAGGTACAGAAATCTGAGATAAGAGTGCATGTCAAAAATGAATGCAAGTAAGAACAGCAGTGCCCTGCTGTGGCTCTCTCATGTGCAGTTTCTTAGCTGCTGTTGATATGGTTGACCTGATTGGATCTGCGATGGATTTCTTCCAGAAAACTCTCAAGCTGTTCTATCAGCATTCGTTTTTTAAACCTGGATTTAAAAGAAAGCATTACAATGGATGCACAGAATAATACAGAAAACATGATTGAAAATACTCCTACTGAACTCCGGAAATTTCAGTTATTACTTCAGGAGCAGTGCATGATGAGGCTATGCATACCTCAGATGCATACATACACTGTTTCCTAACATTCTGGTAAATCACTAACTTGATTTTCCATTTGCTGAACACAAAACTACATTTACAGGAGTTCATTATAGCACATTATTATAGCCGAACATCACTTAGGTCTCAGAAATCCAGGAAAAAGATAGTTAAGAGTCTGTTGCTTCCAGAAGTAAAGTTCTGAAGTATAGAAATAAAGTATACATCAAAAGAACTATAATTCTAAAGCTGGCAAACAGCTTTTAGGGATTATTTGCATGCCTTCATGATGCATTCACCAAAGTTAACAAAGCTGATACTGAAGGAACAACCATTACACGGCACAAAGCAGATTTCCTGACAAACAACACAAATTAAAACTTTGAGAAAGAAATTAAAGGAAAATATAGACATCCAAACTCCAGACCTCTGAAGTCTCTGCAGCTCTATTCTGTATCACTTGTATAAATTTGATCAGTAGGCCATTCTGTCACCTCTGCTTACAATCTTACAGCAGGAAGTACAACTCTTTGCTGTTTCCAGCTAAACCCTCCCCCTTGCAACATTGCTGCACCTCTGAGAAGCCACCTCTGACCAATGCTTTGGTAGCCATATGTGTGTTCAAAGGCAGGCAGCAATAAAAATATTTTTAATTATATCCCAAGTTCAGTCCTATAACTTGACTAAACTCCAGCAGAAGCCGCTAGTTCCAGTCAGGTACCCTGGCCCATGTCCTTGGCTCACAGAGACATGGCACCTGGCCTTATTTCCAGATCACAAGCCTCCCCACAATCCCTGATGCATCCAAGAGCAACACTCAACCACTGCCAAATTTTGTAGAAGTCTCAACTAAATGCTGCAATGAAGAGATTGTTCAAGAGAAATGAGAGTTACAGGTGATCTTAAAAGCCTAATTTTACAGGCACAAAAATTCCCACCCCACTAAGGGCTGCCACAAACTCCAAGAGCAACAGTATTGTTTTGGTGTGCTGGGACAGTGAGGAAGAAGATATAATTTACAAGATGTAGAACAACTCTGACAGGCAATATAACAAGCAAAAGCACAATAAAGCAATTGTTGCTATAGGAAGAGCACAATCTACATAAATATACAGGCCCCACCAAGCTGGCAATAGAAGGTTAGAGGATCTGTATGAATGTCCAACATTCAGCATACCTTAAACTCTCAGCACAGTTTTCTCCTAAAATTACTTGGTTTTTAATAATGAAATTTGCTTAATTCAATAGGAAAAGACCTGACTACTACAAAATAGATTAGAGGATAAGAAGCAACTATTCTTGGAGGTTTCTGAAGTAAGCCTCAAAGTTCTGGTTATATTTACAATCTATGCAAGATCCTGGAATTATTAGTTCCCTGCAACTCAAACACTATTGGCTCGAATACAGTTCTCCTTTTTTCCTCTCAGGAAGCATTTAGAAGGCTAAATATGGACTGTATCTAAAGATTCTGTAAGGAACAGTTTATACCTGGATGAAAAACACAGGGTTTAAATCCTTACCAAGTCTCTCTTCTCCAGAGAAAAGCCACCTCCATTTCTAAAGTCTCAGACTACACTATCTCTGAAGTATGCTGATGAGTAGAAACATATCTTTATGAGCATACCTGAATTTAAAAACTATTTTTAGGACAAGATGCTGTTTCTGAAAGCCTCATTCCCAGTAAGTGTCAGCTCTGTAACATATTCAAATGAGCAGTACACTCAGACCTGAACTTTTTAATTTGAATAATTTTTTTTCTAAGTTACCTCCTCTTTCCATACCATTGCGCATCTACATTTACATTTAGGGATTTATCAGTTACAGTTGCTAACATCTTTAAGCCAAAATCAAAGGGAAAAAGGTAAGCTTTTACAAACAACAACTCACAAAAGCTTATGCATTTCTGCTCTTTCATGGGGAATTATTTATTTGCAGTTCAAAGCATTGTTTTCAAACAAGCACATGATTGTCCAGCAGTTATACATGGCATGACATGGTGCAGTTCTGCAGTTCTGCTACCTACCTTGAAGCTTCTTTTATAACATTCTGTAAAAATATCAGTCGGGTTTGTAAGCTTCCTTGTACATGCTTCAGTAAAAAGAAGATTCTTTCATACTCTTAAAGGTTAAGAGAAAAGAAACATCAGTTATTTAAAAGATGCTTACACAAGATATCTGTTTTAATAGGTTCAAGCAAAATACAATATTCAATTTTTGTAAACTTTTAAGCTGTATCTCATATCAGCTAGAGAAGAATATCTTATTTAATGAGAACCAACATTTAACAAACACAGGATATTGCAGCTTAGGATATTACTAACACCTGTTAAGTTAATTCTAATATGGATATAAAAACATTACTTTCATGAACACTGATAGGTATAGCCATGTTTTAATCACTCCTACACTAAGATTTTAGCAGAAATTTTAAAACACATCTTTACAGCTTTAAACTTAATTTTGCTTCAGTCTCATGGTCCAGTACACTTCTAAAACAGTGATCTAACATGAATTCTTTGTTTAACTCCCATGCCAATTATCTGAAAGAAATTCAGTATACTTACTCCTTCCTGGTTTTCGGATCTCTTTCATAATTTGTGCTCGCAGCTCTATATTAATCTCTCTGGAACTTCTGCAGTGCACTGTTTTTTTCCCTTTGCTAGGTGAAGACATTGTCATGTTCTCTTCAGTATTTTGCTCTTTACTACCTGATTCCTCATGATTCTCCAAAAACCCATCAACATTCAAATTATTCCCTAAATGTTCATGGCCTACATCCTCTATATGAGCTGTCGGTCGATCCAATGAATTGAATGTTGAAGTAGACAGTGAAAACTCTGAATCCACAGCATTTGGGAAAACATCTGATGAAAGGGGGTCTGTAACGTGATTCCCAATGACATCAACTCCAATTTCATTATTTGTTTCTGATGCTGAAAAAATAAAGATTACATTTGCCACATTCAGATTCCTTATCTTACACAAATAAATGAGTCAGATCAGTATTAGACTCTTAAAATTATGCTCCAGCTCATACAGTCTACTGTATATGCCAGGCATAAGAAAAGTTGCTTGTAGATTGTAATACTGAGCCCAACACCATCTCCTGGCAACTAATGACTTTCAAAAAGATCACACGTACATTCTTTGTACGAAACAGGAAATTACTACACGGACTACCAACAAAAGAAAAACCACCTGTAAAGAGTGATTTTATGACATGGTTGTCTTTCCCCCTTTAAATCAAGTTTACTCTAGTACTAAACAGTGAGAGTTACACAACTCAGCTTCACACCCAGGGAAGTGATTTCACCGCACTAGAGCAAAATTCGAACTAACTCCATGCTGTGATACTTCTAGAGTATCTAAATCTCCAGGCAAAGGATGAAAACTCTTGTCATTGTCTACACTGTCTCCTCAGGAGAGAGGAAATAGATTGTTTATATTTGGAATTTATATGGAAGACTTCCATCTGAAGGACTATACAAACTCTGTAAGTAACCCCAGATGCACACTTAAGTACAAGAGGGAGGGATAAAATTGCCATATTTCACAATCAGCCAGCAGTACATTTTACACAATAAAAAGTTTGAGATAAACTTAAAATCTTTAAAGACTTTGAAGATTCACTTACTTTTGTGAATAGCAATGGGTTTAACAAGGTCAGGCTGTGCTTGTGCAATTGGTGTTGGTGGCCCTTTTCCTCCTATGTGGTTATTGACAACTGGAGGAGTTTGTGGTCGCCCTCTGAGCAGAGGGGACATACAACGTCGCCTTTTTGGAATCCCTTGCATATTTGGTTCTCCAGGTCTTTTATGTTTATTTTGAGGTCCCGATACAAATTCATCTGCTTCATCTATCATCATTCCCTGTAATAAATTTAACAGAAAGAATTCTTAAGCTTCACACTAAAATCACTAATATAAGGTACAATTAATGCTCTGATATTACAATAATGTTTAGTATGTATAAGAGTTACATACAACATGCCATTATATTTGGAATTCCAAATTACCAACCAAGACCAGATAAAAGTACTTAAGGGCCCTTATCCAACCATCTGCCAAGTAAGGTAAGGGAGCAAGCCATCAAACTTTCTTCTCAGTAATTGCAAAGAGACTCACATATTTAACACAAGAGCTCTAAGTATTATTGGCAGTTTGGTCCATTCTAAGATTTGGATAAAAGGAACAGTCAAGTAGTATGCATAAGATGCTACTGATGGAAGAAAATCTGAGACACTTTTTTGTAACCATTTCTTTTACAAGTATTTGGAAGGGTTTCTACAATAGACTACTCAAAGAAGAATGTAGGCAGTAGCACACACACATCAGCACATTTATAAAAAAGCTTTACAGAAAAGTCACCTTTTTGTCCAATTTGAATGGATTGCCAAATGTATGAAGCCTTCGTGGTTGATCAGGATCGAGTTCTCGGAGTGGAGAAGGTATTTGTTTTAGATACTCCTGGTAGTTTCCCATTTGTGCTATAGGTACGCTGTGAACTTGATCTATTGCAATAGAGGAGTTAATTAATACATAGTACTGCTCACATTATGACAATTTAGTCTATACCCATTCCATATTTCCAGTGTTCAGATTTTATCATATGCATTAACAAAACAACTGTACAAAGCCCACCATTTTTCTTGCCTAACTGGTATTTATAACACTTTTGACTTCAGGAGACTTGCTCAAATGAATCGGTACATGTCTTGGGAATTCATCATTTTGACAGAAAACAAGCAGCAGGTGTCATGCACAGATGTTAGTTTTCCAACGTCTCCTAACTTTACAACAGAGAGATCGATGGAAAAACAGACTAGGAACAAATTAGAACTAAAACATTACTACAAACAAAAGATATATTAAAGCAAAGTAGCAATGCTATGTTGCACACAGCTTTGACATAACTTTGTCCAACTTTAGCCACCCAAAACTTAATTGTCAAGACTGGCATTTTCTCAGAGCAAGGGTGACTTTTGACCACTGCAAATCAACAAATTCTTAGAAAAGCTTAGGACCTGATTTTAAACTTGTTTTAGTTTCAGAGTTGCCAAGCCTTTGATCCAGAAAAAAAATACACTAGAAGAAACTGCAGAAAAAAATCCTAACATGAGTTAAATCCTCCCTGAAGAGCAACTACTCTGACAAAGTGATAATGTAATGTGACATGTACAGATGTTAATCTGACCTATGTAGTGGCAGCACTAGCGTAGCACAAGCTTTCACAAGCCCTTCTCACTCAACTTATTTCAACATCTTCAGTTAAATGCCACAAAACAGTGCCAGAATACAAGAAAGAAAGGTAAAGGAATAAATTAGCAGATACTGAATCATTTGCTGTTGGCTCAACAGGCAAAACAATTACAGTAGGAGCACCCAGTGAGACAGCTTACTTTTCCACTGCTCACAATCCACTTATAATGAGAGAGATCATAATGTTCAGAACTGCCCTGTGATTTTATCAGATACATCCATGAGAGTCAGAAAAAACAGTGAACAAAATCTTCTGTAAAAGCCTAAGTCTCCTCATATGGACTTAAGGACAGAGCAGTGAATCAGCATTCTTCTGTCCTCACCATTTTTTCCTCCAATAAGGTAAGGAAAAAGCATCTAAAAAAAATCCATGCAGTTTAATGGCAGTATCAGACATCCACCAAGTTTTAAAGAACTACATTATTTGTTACATTGTTTTTTAGTAACTATTATATCGCAGGCAGACAAAATAAAAACTGTCATCTAACCTTCATCTTGTCCTTTGAGGAACTTGCGAGTACTCTTCAGTAAATTAGATCTCATTCGCGTTAACTGATCCAAAAGATTTCTTCTGGGTATGTCATAAGCATTTCTAAATGTCTGAGGTTTCAAATCCTATGGTGCCAATAAATGAAATTCCAATTAATGCCACATAAGAAACAATATCTAGCATTTCAATGGAAGTATATTGAAAATAACAACATTACACACAGTGGTGCTTACCTTATTCAGCAAAGCTATTTGGAACCCAGCATACTCCTTCATATTGAGGTCTAGAGGTCTATGAGGAATTTCCCCAGTAATCCCCTGTAGCAGATGTTGAAAATCGTTCCTATGTGCCATAGACAGGTTGTGTGATCTGCTTCTGACCTTAATTCCAGTCTCTTGCGCTACCTTTTTGCCTACAGAGCCAATGACTCTATCGGACTCTATTTTGGCCTTAATTTGAAATAAATAAATAAATAAAATTGACAATATGCTCTTAAAAGGATTAGTCAGACTTATTCATTTTAAATTCCTACCTACAAGATTCAACAATGTGCTAACACACTATGACGACCATAACCAGGCTGAGTGCTTAAGGAGTGCTTAATACATAACTACTTAATGACTACTACAGTTTTAAATATAGTGAACAGCTTTCTGCCCAGGTCTTCTGCATATTTCTCCTCTGCTGCCCATTACAGTATCTAAGCACCAATATGCATGCAATGCTTTTATTTTCATAAAATGCCATAATTTGACTAGTAATTCTCTGCAGATCTATCTGTACTCATATAATGTTCAGCTGTTCCTGTAGAGAACAGTCAAAACTCTCACAAGACTGATTCTCCTACAACTGTAGTTGCTATCAGTCACCCAATGGTATCAACTTGTTTAAAGCTCAATACAAAAAGTCAGAACATTAACAAATGTGAAACATGAAAATAACCAACTGGTTGACCAGACAGACCTAGCCCCCAATACTAAGTTAGATTTGTAGCAAAATTAAACATGTTCATAAATGCCAGCTTTTTGACAGAATACAGTGAAAAGAGCCAAAAGGAATTTAGTAACATAACTGCCAATTTTGGTTTTGCAATTTCACATAAATTTTTAGACTACTCAAAAATTTGAATATGTATTGAGAATGCTGATTCTCTACTGGCAGGGGCTTTCAGAAGTCACAAAAGCTTTAAATACAATTTGCAGTGCGTGTCATTACATCTTCAAGGAGTCCAAGATGTCTAGATTGAGATATTAGTTCACAGAATAGTGAGCAACATGACTATGATTTAACAGGATATGCTCTAGAGTTTAAGATATTTACTTCCTCAAATAATCATTTATATTCCTGTTTTAAGAAAAAGCTGGTCCATAAGAACTCAAAAGCTAAGATATAAGTACTTGGCACTACTGTTTCTTGAAGCTTCAAGTTCACTTTTTTTATCTAGAACAAAAAGCTTAACATGCACAGTTCAAAAGTGGAGGTAGCAGGGCAGAAATGCTTTAGCTGGTGCAGGAGCCTAGTCAAAGATTCAGGCACTATTCTGAATACAGTCAGCAATTTCAAATGGTCACTTGTCATTTCTACATCTGTATAGTTACTTGATATTCTGTTAGTTATCTTATTTACTGAACACTTTCCACTTCCTGTTACAAGCCAAAGAAACAACACTGATTCTAATGCATTGAGCACAAGTTCCTATTTCCTGAAAAAATACTAAATCATCCTTAAAGACAACATGAGTTTTTTGGATAGAAGTACATTACTCTCTGCACAAATGAAAATGCTCCTTAACTAGAAAAAACCCTCAACTTGTATCTGTCTCTATATAGATCAGTTTATAAAGTCTGTATTTAAACGTTATATTTTGCTTCAATCAAGAAACCAAAATTATTTTCTGCTGATAGCTTATGGGAAAATATTAACTTCATCTGTATGCTCTTTTTTTCCTAAAAAGCCACTGAACTTGAGTATTTTAAGATTATCCTGCTATTAGAATATGTTTTTACTGCTCTTTTGCTTCAACATTACCTGCTGACTCAACTTTTTGAGATATGAAATGACACTGTAACTAAGTCCATATTCCACATTGTCAGCTATAAGGTTTGGTGCTCCCATCATTCTCACAGCTTTCTTCAAAGGCTGAAACATTGAATATATTAATGATCATATTTAGTTTTATACATACTTCAACCAACCCATTTCAAACAGTACCTGAAGTTCTAAAAGTTAAAAATAAAACAAACAAACAAAAAAAAGACTCTCAGGACAGAATTTTTGTTGTTTTAAAACAGTTCCATTTATACAGAATCAATTAACAAAAATTCACTTATATACAAGTCCCAGTGTATTATGAAATTAGGAAAATTTCATAGCATCTAGGTCTCAGGTCTTCCATGAACTCCAGTAAAATCACTATGACTATGTATGAAGTTTAACCATTCTTTCTTAAATTAATACATATTCTACTTAAAATAGACTACATCCATAGTGAAAAGACAACTACAAACCAGAAATTTTAATACAGGCATCTTACCCCAAGATAATAAGGAGGCATTGTCTTCAAATAGCTTTCAAATGACTGACGCCATTTCAATGTAGGCTTAGCCTTGTGTACTTTAAACAAGTCATCTAATGGTCATAAAAAAACCAAAGCAACAAAATGAAAGGCATGTCTAGATAGCATCGTACCTTTTTTTTCTAAAAGAGAACATTCTAATAAAAGAAATTCTTGAAGAAATGCAAAATTGCTCAATGATTAAATTAGTATCTATAAGTCAACATATATACAACTAAACCAAACACACAGACAAGATGAACACTGCAGTCAAAAATGGAACATGATAAAATACCAAATTGAATTGGCATTGAGACAACAGATTAAGAAAAATGGCTCTTAACACAATGAAAGTGAGACCAAAACATATCTGAAAATGATGACTGAGTAAATCATCTTACACACTGAGTCATGAAGGCCAGACAATTGGAGACAAGTAAAACAAGTTACTGATTCTAACTTTCTCCATCTGCTATTAATATTGGCATTGACTGCAGTAATGATTTAGATGACATCAATCCTTCAATTACCTACCACATAAGAAAATTTGTATGAAGTGGTATTTACCTAGCAGTGGAAGCAGGACTGGGTAGTTGTAAGGCATTACAAATAAATTCACACAATTCAGCGCTGTACTAGCTTTCAAGTAACCAAAAGGATGACCAAGTTCACTGTATTTTGCACTATTGCTCACATACACCTGCAATTAAACACATTACATTGGATTTACAAGCCAAGTATTGTGTTCTGAAATTTTGCATCCCATTGATTATAGAATAAGATATATGAAAAACAGCATTCCATAAACTTCAATTCAGCATGCATTCTACTTGCCTGCCAGCAGGTCTGAGGGGATTTTCTTTCCAGGATAAACTGGGTCAGTGGTGAAGGTTCTAATTCATATTTATCAAAAGGCAGTTTGTCAATGACCATCGGTTCACAGTCAGTACAGGAAAATTTCACCACAGGATGAGATGTGCGAGGTGGCTAAACAAAGTATTCCACTGTTAATAAGGCCGCACAACAATTAAAATGCATTTGTGCTATGACAACTACAGTAGTACAGCTTATTTGAAAACACATATTTAAGGAACCTACACAACACAGGATTCATTTACTGAGCCCTAAGCAATTTATGATGTTATCGCTGTCTTATACTGAAAGAACCTTGTTTTCTAAATAAATGCCAATTACTTCCTGTAGTAAGTCTAGAGCAATATGCCGCTGAGACTCCTTGCATTTAAGCAAAAGCTGTACAAATGGGAGTAAGTCCTAGTGGGGACAAAAAACATTATCAATGCTACTCTGGGACCTTCCATTTTCATTCCCTACAGAAGCAGGTGCTGTAATTCTGCATTCACTAACTTTGACAGGAGCTTTTCCTTCTTGGCAAATTTAACAGTTACAAAAGTCAAACAATTATAAAAATCAAGAGCAGCATGGATTCAGAAAAAAACCAAACTTTAAAAACTCACATTTTAACTATGCCTGAGGAAAAAAAAGTTACTTCAATTCAAGGAATTTCAGTGTTTGGATTTTTTAGTCTTTTTATTAATCACAGAAAACTTTGTGTCTCAAGTTTCAACTGTAAGTTAACAACCTGAAATTTCTTTTTCTGAAAGAGAAAACTGATTTTCAGTGTGATGAAAACTGTAGCTGTACAACTTCCGCTGAAGGGAGGAATGCAAATTCTTGTACTTACTCTGAGCCTTTCCCCAAGGCCAACAGAATCTGAGTAAGAGCTCAATTGAGAAGCCTCCTTCCATTTACCGTATTTACAAAAGGGTAACTTACAAATATACAAGATGAAGTAGAGAAACACAAGGTTTCTTGGACTATCTTCACCTTGAAAGCAATTCCTTCATGTCTAAGCTCTAGGCTCTTCATTTTAGGATAAGCCACCCCAACAAGTTATCTGTCAAGAGAGCTGGTATTGCCTTGAGTGTCTCCACCCTGAGGAAGGCGGGCTCTCCAAACGGACACCAAACAGGAGGCCCAAACAAATAGGCAAAGAACAACCCTCTTCAAAGAATATGACTAATAAATAGTTGTGGTGGAGTTATTGACCACAAAAGTTATACTAGCCACCACAGTTATACTAGGATTAAAAAGGCTGCAAAAGAAATTGACTACTCAGACTTGAGAAGTCCAATAAGCCTTTGCTGGGCAGCAGAATTATTTTTACGTCTGAGACATTGAAGCAGTCATTTACATGTTGATCTACCAATGTAATTATCAGCAGACTTCCATATACACTTAAGAAAGCCTTGATGGTGTCATTAGCCACAGTAGACTTAAGTTCCTGTAATAGAACTTTTTGAGACAACTCCACTGGTGGATCAGGTAACAGGCAGTAAAAGTCAAGTATTTAACTATGAACTCTTAAGCAGACAAGATATGCTACATACATACAAACTGATTACAAGATATGCTGTGTTTACACTACTCTTAGAACAGCACTGAAACACAGGTCTGGAAACACTATCAGCAACTTAGCCCCCCAACACTGCATGAGGAAGGTACAATGCACAATTTCAATTGATGTTGACAAGAATTTAGCTGTAAGTGACAGTGCTTTTTAGTTATGAGAGCTATACACATTACAACAGAAAAAAAATCTCATCTTTTTGCCATTTGAGTAAGTCAACTTCAGGCTTTTAAAAGATTTAGTTCAACAACTCTTCACTTGGCAACAATCTTAATTATGATCTGGAGTAGCAAACTGTACAGACTCTACACAGCAAATGGAGGCAGATACACTACTGACAGTGATTACAAGGAATACACAGGACCAGCCTTCCTACAGAACAGCCTTGAAAAATCCACTACATAATGACATTTTGGTTTTTTTAATGACTACAGAAAATTTACTTTTATTCATATATGCTAGCTTGCTTGTAGTTCAGAAGGGCATCCCCACATCCTTTAATGAATGCAGCCAAAAAAATTAACCCTGTAAATATGACCAAAAATTCCATACTCAAATCACTCCTCAACAACCTGTATTTCAATGGACTTCATCTGTTTTCTAACAGAAATACAAAATTCACTAGAAGTTCAATGACTGTTAGTGAGCACATGTTTCATATAAAAAAACTCACAAAAATTCAATAAAAATCATCATGACATGTAGGTAACCACTACACAACTGCAGGATTTCTACTTTAATGATTTCAAATATAAACAGACAAAAACACATTATACTTTATTAATGATTAGTTCTCAGACCAAAAGGCAGTGGCATACATTCTTTTGTGAAAAAGAGCAAATAAATTAATTCTTAATTAATAACTTAATTTAAAAGTCAAGGTTTTCTCAGTTTGGATAAACTGAAGGTGTGGCTACACCATACAACAGCAGATAAAATTATATTCAGTTGCTGGAATGAAGGTAGAACTAGTACAGGGATTCAAATTGTCAAGTTCATGCTGTCTTTTATTAATACCTTCTGTGAGGCAATAGAATTTGATAGGCTTTTACCAAGTACCACCATTTGATATTTAACAGGGTTCAAACAAACACTTACATGCGTGTACTGAGTCAAAAATCTGTTACAGGCAGTTTCCTAATGCTTCAAAGTTACTAAAAATAAAACCCCATGTTATTTCCTCATCAGTAACTTATAGGCATGCATGTGTCACTCCTTGGGTCACACTGCTTCCACATTTGCTACAGTGCAATATATATATATATCAAGACTTGAAAAAAAAAAATCTGTGAATAGGAAATCCTGGAATATTCCTGCATGCACAAACCCTTTGCTTTATCTTCAGTACATACCAGTGTTGGAGAATTTTGATCTGGCCAAAAGGATTCAGGAACAGGCCAATGACCTATAGGAACTCCAGTTTTAGGGTTTGGTCTGACATAGATAAGTTTGTGACAGCTGTGCCAAGGCTGGGGTCCAAAGGGTCGGGATATTTCCACCTGCCCATCTACAGAAGAAAAAGGCTTTGAGTCAAAATAGTGTTAAAGCACAAGAACAGTATTAAATAACTTCTGTGAAGAGTTAAAGACCTATACTCCCAGGGAAGCCTTCCCTGTAGTTAATATTATTTCTAAGAAGAGCAGAGAGTTGTCAGTAAGCATGTCTGCAAAAACACAAACTGAGGAACCAAATAAGCATTGAACATTTACAGGATGCAAGCCCAGAAAGGCAATTATCTGGAGCCCTTCATAATAGTGTTTCTTTTTCCTCCATTG
Source organism: Toxostoma redivivum (assembly GCA_013397375.1). NCBI lineage: Eukaryota > Metazoa > Chordata > Aves > Passeriformes > Mimidae > Toxostoma > Toxostoma redivivum. Next base: position 100,654 of record VXBI01024176.1, read on the forward strand.
TCATTAACAGATAACCTTCAATTCCAAGCATTAAAGAAGTGAGATACATGACTAATACTGCTGAGACTTTTTATTGCAGCAAAGTAAAACTAAAAAAAAAAAAATCTCACAAACTTCTCAGTAACAACCAAAGAGGGACCTAGCTAAGACATTTAGAATGAGAAATTAATGCCACACAGGTGTATTTGCTATTTTAACTCTTAACATAGCCACTTTGCCACATTTAGGAAAAAAGGACAAGCCCAGGTCTTTCTGTATCACATTATTTACATTTCTAGCTGGTTGAAAACTGCTTAAAACCCATAAATCCCTTTAACTATGCCTGACATGAACAAATGCCTTAAAGACTACCTGAGCAGTTTGACTAAATGCAGAGATGTCTGGCAGTTACAGCCAATAATTTACAACACTACAAAGAATTTCAGAATAAAAAGGTAGATCCTTTTTGTAGTTAAGTCTCAAATTGCAATAGTTTCCCTTTTGACTTGACAACTAGTACATTTAGTTCACTAAGTTACATTGATGACAGTCATCCCTGTTATTTGATATCACATTGTAAAAAATTTCAAGTACCATCAATTGGTGAGGGATCTGGTCCAGCTTTTTCAAAATTTATTACCACTCCACTTTGCACCTTTTGCACCAATGACTCAAGACATTGATTCAGCATTCTTGGAGAACACACACAATATGATCGACCTAGAACAAAACAGTCAGGGTTAAAGCTCTTCAGTGTGTCTGCCCCTATTTTAACTTGCATCATTGAAAATTATTCAACCACCAAACACATTGATTTATGTATGGATCACTGATTTAAAGCTCCTCCTGAAAACTCCCTCTTTTTCTAAGCAGCAAGGCAGCCCTAGTGAAGCACTGACAAGTGCCTATTGGAAATGTTTGTATTTTAGACCCTTAATGACTAACTCTAATTCTTGGTTGCATTCATGGAAAATGGGCTCCCCCTTGTGACAGACATCAATACTTAAACTGTCCACAAATTTCAGTCACAGCACTTGCCAGTACAGCCTACATACATTCAGAAAGCAGTGGAATCAAATCCTTTTGGAATACTTTTCAAAGTCCTCTGTTTCCTCTCTATCACATTCTCTCTGATGCATTAGAAGAATCATCTTATTTTTAAAATGTAATAAACTCAATGCCCGAGTTTCATCTGGAATATAACTTCCAAGATATTAACAATATGATCTGTAACAGAAGTACCAATTCTGCAGAATTATTATGTATTCTGAAATGCATTTTGCATGCTCTGGAGGGGAAAAGCCTAAAACAACCCACTTCCTTCACTTTGGCTTTTTTAGACCTGAGGATGACAGGAATACACCAAAACTGTACTGCAGAACAGACTCAATTATTACAATTTCTAATTGCAATACCAAGGTGTAGTAGAAAAAAACGTAAGTTCTCTTACAAAGCATTTTTGAAGAAAGTAGACTCACTCCTCCAAGACAGGCTACATTACATTGTCTCTAGCCTTAATGGTGTGTCTTTAGTTTCACTATAATAGTCTTGAGAGTTTTTAGAAGTACTGTAAGAACTTAGAAATCCTTATTCCATGACACAGAATCACACAATTAATTGAACTAAACTGAATTAATTTACACTTTGAAAAGTAATGACTAGTCAAAGGAAACAAGAGCACTCACCTCCTGTGACTTCACACATAGGTGTGATAGCAGAATCATCCACAGGTACCCCTGTCATCTGCTCTGACTCTGGTGCTGTAATACCAGGCAAACGAAGAACCAAAGCAAATAACCTCTGATCCCATCGAAAGGGTTCCTTAGTCAACTCACTTCCAGGCAAAGGGGAATTGAGAGGTAAATGGAGCTGAAAAGGGATTTAAATCTGAATACACAGCTTTTAAAAGAAATAAAAAATTCAGGTTACATAGCAATAGTAAATCACTATATAAGCACACTTCTCTCTCTCCACACCCATTTAATACCTTGTTAACCAAAACGAGACAAGCTTCTAAAGGACAGCACAAGGCATTCAGAAAATTCTAGATGCTCTTTTTGCATCCAGATACTTCACACAGATTAGTGGGAAAAAGAAAGCTTATCCAAACACTTAACTACAGAAGCCCTGAAAGATAGATTTGCAACAAGTAATTGCCAGTTTCAGAAAATTTTATACATCCCTGGCTGATAATACCACTGTCAGCACAAGCAAAATTCGCATTTCACCTGGAACACTGCAGCAACAAAAAGGGAAAAAAAAAATCCCCAAAGCAATGACTCAAGTGGTGCAAACGGTTCCATTAGCAACCAAATATAAGGTGGCTAAGCCCACATGCTGAAGCAAACTCAACATGCCCTCATTTCATCTCATGGAGCATTCAAAAAAATCCCAATTCTCAAACCTCAGCTTAATGATAGCAAGAAAGCACTAGTCTGTTCCAAAATTTGATGCAAATCCACACAAGCACTTATCATATATTGCCTTCCTTTCTAGTTCATTGTGGTTAGAGTATTTACAGAAAGTCATTAAAAAAGGTTTTTTGTTGTTTGCTTGTTTTTAAGAGATAGCTAGAAAGCATTAAAACCTGATTTCCAAAACCAGATACCACAGCTATTTCTATTTACATAATTGCAGCATCTCATACTGGGAAAAATACATACCTTAATGCTTGAAAAGCAACCAATTTATTGATATAATCTCAAAGCTACCAACAAACATGACAAATCTACTGAAAATGTGGCCAAGAATCAGAGTATTTTGGACTTTTCAGCACACCTGATGATTCCTCCATATTTTGTTTTTGCTTATGCAAGCAGAGAGTACATGTAAGAACAGAACTATTTTCTCCGAATGTTTCATGTTTTACAGGAAAGTGGTCAAAGGAAACTCAATGGTTTGTAACTGCTTGACATGCATGTCCTTTCCCTCTACACAAAGAGCCACAAAGACTGCCTGACAAAGGAAACTCAGTTAAAAGAAGTTAAAAGAATAGCCACATTCTTAGTTAACAGCCTGGAATCCTGACTATAACAAGACTGACTAGCAAGCACTCCACCATCCTCACTTCCTTAATAGGAATGCCATTTAAGCTTTCCTACTTAGATCTGACTGAAGAGACACGATCTCCAAGGAGTACATTTGATCTGCAAAACACCTATGTAACAGAATGGTTTTCCTTCGGGTAGCATACATACCTATTTTTTACTATGTATGTTTTTATATACATATGTAAAGTATCCCATTGATCCTGCACCAACAGTATCCTGAGTTCAGTTCACCTCAAGCTACAAAATATTTCATTGGCTCAGCTGGATATATGGAGAGAACCTCAAAACCTAAGAGTAGTCAGAAGCTGGCCATTGCATTATGCATATATTACTATCAAAAATATTTTCAAACTGTAAGACAAAATGCAAAGCAATCGTCATCAAGTTGAATGTCCTCACCTCCCTTCCTACAATTTAATTCCCGTTAAGTTTAACATCCATACCGGCGAAGTTATAGATTCAAACCACCTCATTCACAGACATTAGTGACTTGGTCTTGTCACCTTCAGTTACCTTTTTTAAACTGGTATTGTATTACCAAAGCAACTGCATACCTAGCAGAAACTAAGATGAGCCTAGAATTCTACATCTTGCATTTCATTTCTTTCCCCACAGATTTTAATATCAAGACATGAACACATTTCCTCAACAACCAGTATGAAAGATAAAGGTAGACTGAACTAAGGGAAGCTTATTTACCAGCTGTGGTCTTCAACATGGGACTAACAACGAGTGCCCTGCCAGCTTAGTACTAGAAACCAGGTGTTTAACCTTATCACTTGTTCATAGGCGCACAAAGAAGCCCCCACCATTCCTAAATGTCACAAGGATAATGCTAGTACACAATCAGTGTCTGCCTTATGCCACTCTTCTTGCCTTTAAAATGACTAAAATACTCCAGAACTTTGAGGAGGTAGAAGATAAGAGTTTGTAGAAGATCTCTTCAGTGCAAGGTTATTGGTGAGCAGGTTTGTTTATTTGCAGTCCTTGTTACTACTTGCATTTATGCAATCATGAGAAGCAGCACAGTCTAAAATCCTTGAGGGGGAAGGGGGAAAAAAGAGGATCCTAGAGACCCTAGGATGAAAAAAGCTAGATAAGCATTAGAACACTCTGCAGGACATTCTGAGAAACACAGTAATGATCTTCTGGCAATGGCTGCATACAGGGGCTCATCCATTAGAAGGGGCACCAACAGCACTGCTTAAGCACCCAGGGAGTAACACCCAGCTCCATATCTTGGGAAATCTCATAAAAGGGTGTTAGAAGAGTAGGCACTAAAATATATGCCTACAGTCAACTTCTCTTTTTGTACCAAAAAAATTAAAAAAAAAAAAACTATCAGCAAGTAACTTTCCTTGCATGTTCTTCTGGTACTTAAAAAAAGACATCTTACATTCCAAGCAAATGCAGCCTTCCTTCCTTAAAGGACTAAGGACAGGTAACCATTCAAGCCCAGCTGAGAATATCAGCTCTTGACAGACTGAGGAACTCCACTTACAGTTACCAGCAATTTTATGTTTTCCCATCCTTTTCCATCCTATCCTATGCAGTTATAACACATAAAGACACAAATTCTTCTTCCATGGGAGATAACTCAAGGAGATCCCAAAGACATCAAGGTCAACTGACACACCAGGTCAATGTCACTATATACTTGGCCATTCCAAAGTCAGCATTAGTCATCACCAAGTACTCACTGAGCTAATGGTTACACATCAAGAACTCCCACATCAGGAGCTCTGTAGCTCAGGGTCAAGTGCTGTGAACCCAAAAACTGCTGTTAACAGGAATAATAAGGATGAGAAAGAATGGGAACATACATTCAATGATATTTGCCACACATTTCTTGCAATATTTGTTTAGAAAGCAAAAATTTTAACTGGAGGAACTATGCCAAAAAACACAATACAGCATTTAGAGTTCCTGATTATTCTTGACAGTAAGCAGAACCAGCAGAACCTTGCTGTGACTAGTCACAGTCCTTATAAATGCAATGCAAAGTGATCAGCTCTGGGAAGGATCAATCTGACAATGCCAAACAGCTGTGGGATAAAGTCTCATGAAAATCACAGATTCCTCCTGTAAGAGTCTCTCATACCAAGCAGCACTGCTCATGCTTTTTGCTTGTATAATCATTTGTCAGAATGTATCAATATGCCAATAACTCAATTCCAGTCTTGCAGGCCAGTTTAAATGCTACTTAGAGGTTATGTAGGGGGACAACAAGGAAACATAGCTCAGCAGTTGTAAAGCTAGAAAAATATGCTATTTCATAATATGAAGAGGAATAAGAAATCCCTTAAGCATTTAAACATTTCTGTAACAAAAGATGAAGAAAGGGCTAAGACCGAATTTGAGGGATCAGGTCAGAAGCAAAAGCCACTCCATAAGGAACCCATAACATGAGACCAACTAATTAATGATGGTTTGCCAATAGCATGAACCCATCCCTCCTCAAGCTCTGACTGGAGCTAGTGAGTCCAGGGAAGAGTCTGGTCAACAAGCCATGCAGAACATAGAACTGATGCTGGTACTTTTCAGTGCACTGGCACTTATGCATTAAAAAGACATGGCAGAAGGGACAGAACTGAAAGTGTTACTGACTTGTGCAGGTAGAGAAAATTGCATAGACAAAATACTTTCTGTTTTCGGTCTGAGTAACCACACTCATGAGAGACAAAGCAGCACTCACTGAAGGACAAGGCTCTATCTGCATGTATTTTGAAGTCCCCGAAGGAACAGGACATCTGAGGAATTCAGCAGGAGTTCTGAAACAGGCACTTGATTGCTTCACACTAAGGCAAATGACAGTGTTCCCATAGTGATAAACTGATTTCATTGGTAAGAATGCAAATGTTCATCTGAATGACAAAGCTTTGAGAAAACTTGCCTCCAGGTTCCATGCTGGCTTCACAGGCTTTCCAAAAAAAAAAACAAAAAACAAAAAAAACCCCACCAAAAAAAACCCCCAACAAAACACTAAAGCCCATCATTGCTGGTTCTCTAGTACATATGTCTCAAAAAGAACTAAAAATACTCTGCCTCAGTCGATGCTAAGTAAAAACACTGTTGTCACAGCCAGTGGGATATGATCACTTCCAACACCAACTCTGAAAAGCCTCCCCAAAGTCAAACGCAAAGAACAGAATAGACATTTGAAAGTGACTGAAAAAGCTTTGTTAGTGAAGCAGAGGAAAAATGAACTTCCGTATCTCCGGGGTGGTGTTCCTGTACTAATTCTAGTTCATTTCTGTGTGTCCAACCTGAGAGGTAACCGTAAAACACACTCAAGGTAGACCAAGAAAGATTCTGATCAATAGGACACACACTGACAACAACGAAAGATCATCCCTGAAAGACAGTAGCACCCTTTGATGCTTTGTTCCTCTTCTTTGATAGTGTTAAGAATTTTCCTACCAGTATATCTATGGTCAAAAAAAAGGAAAAAAAAAATCACATCTTTTGCTGGGTACAAAACATACACCCAGTACACACATATGGAAAAGCATCCAAACTTGCATTTTGTCTTACAGGCAAAACAGTGCTCACTTTGCTTTCTGGAGGAACGGAACACCTTTACATTGGCTTATGAGCCAAGTCTAAATTTAGTAGATTAATGCAGTCACCAGAAAGCTGTTTTTCTCAACCGAAGTTACAACAGTTTAAAGATGTGAATGTATGACCAAATCATTGCCTGACTCTAGGAAGATGTCTTCTTGTGAAGACTAAGATGAAGTTGTACCTACATTAAAAGAAAAAGGAACTGGCTGGCTATAAAAGTCCTGATTCTTGCTGTCAGAGAAAGAGCTTAACTTACCTAAATCATTTTGAGTATCAAAAGATGAAAGGAAATTTAACATAGAACCATAGCACTGCATAAACTAGAAGGAACATATGACAGTTATACAGTCAGAGGCTTTTGACTGCTCAGAGCCTTGTCCAATGCAGCTTTTACCACTTCCACAACCACTGGACAACATGCCCAGTGTTTGATCACCCACACAGTTAAAGGATTTTCTTGATGTCCAATCACAATTCCCTATGGGACAACTTGCAGCTGTTGCCTCTCATTTCAGCCCCTGAGTACCTCCAGGAAAAAACAAGCTCCCTGTCCCATTCAGCTGTTGCAAAATGCAGTAAAGCATGCCCCAGTCTTCTCTTCTGAAGACTGAACAAATCCACTTCTCAGCTTCTACCCAGAGGTTATTAGTTTCACCTTCTGAGCACCTTAGCATTCCTCACTTCACTATGTCAGGGCCTTATTTCACAAGTCATCGGACAACAGATCCTTCTCAAGGAAGGACTTACACAGCTAAGAGATTACCCAAAACAGTATTCTGCTGCTAGCAGCACTGTATGTTGCAGAAGATTCTTGAAGTGTTACACTACTCTAGTCTACTCAGTATTTTGGACTGCACATATTCAATTACAGAATTAATCTAAAATAGCTTATTGGGTAAAAATTAATCTAAAATAGCTTATTGGGTAAAAAAAGTATGATGGAAGTGAGGTTTCATACAGATAACCTACTTGTTACCATGGATCCAGGAATTCCCTTTCAGTTACTAGCTATGCTTGTTAGGAGTCCACACAGAATTATGAGATCATTCAACTCTCTTCAAGTCAGATATATTACAAAAACCACTCAAATACCACTTTCGATACAGACAAATTCTGTAAGTGCTGTAAGAATGCAATATGAAACATTATTAGGAGAAATGTGAGAAACTAATAAACAGCAAAATACACATTAATCTGTACAGTCAAATGTGGTGCAGCACAGACAAAAGTCTGAATTCTCTTAAGTTTTATTATTGGATAGTAACCTTTCCCCTGAAAAGGGAATGAGCTTCGGGATTTGTTGTAGCTTGTTTTGATTGTTTTTTTTTTTCACTACTGCATGGAATGGGCACTGAGCTGGCCAGACCAATCCTGTCTCTTACAATATTCCCATCTTTTTAAGGGAAGAATTCAAAACGGCCAGTAAGTTAAAACAGTTCAGTGTCTCAGCATTTGCTATACCTCCAAGTTTGCCAGACATCTCAGAGGGTACTTGAGCATATTAAGATCTCAATTTTAAACTGCTCTACAGATTGAACTTGGAATATATTTCTTCAATTCTAATCTCAAATTATAAAGACTACTGATTTGATTATAATTTTTAAGAACTCAGTGTGAGAGTAGTACATGTTTCACATACTCCCTAGTGGCCACATCCTTTGGGAAATCACTACAGTAACTCGGGTCTGTACAAAAACTTGTATCAAGACCAATTAAAGACACACATGCTTTATAGAAATCAATTTATTCTGCTAACATATTTGAAAAGTCATGAACTCCCTAGACAGAAAGAGCAAACTCATTCTACTCAAGAGACCAACAATTGTACCACAAGTTTGTTACATGAAGTAAGGAAGAATTATTTGGTTTTTTGTAGTGCTACTGCATAAAATTACTTGAAATTAAAATCAAAACACAAGCAAGTTTAAGCCATGAATGAGCACTCTTCTGAGGAGCCACTTATACTCCTACTGTAAACTGTACCAATGTTTAAAGAATATTTAATACACATCACTGTAACCAGATATTAGATCTTACCTCTTCCTGTATTCCACTGGTAGTAGTTAATTTACTTCCATCAGTAACTGTTATAATTATTGCTGGCTCCAGAAAAAAAGGGTTTCGTCCCTAAGGGGAAAAAAAAACAGTTTTACTTAAAACGATGTAACAAACTGTTCAGTCAATTAAATAGCCACTGATATTCACTAACAAAACAAAAAAGCTTGAGATATTTATTCTCATGTAATGCACAGTACAGCACAAGGGGTTTCTAAGCCTTTTTACAGTCAGATCATGGAACCTAGACACTTAGCATGTCTGTATTCAATGAATGCATACAGAAACAGCAAAAATGGATAACATAGGACTTCAAGAATAATGCTTGCTGAAGTATTCTGACAAACTAGCAGCTGTTTAGAGAAGCAACCATCTCTTCAAAAGGTACTTCCAATTCTCCCTATTCCAGGGCTGATTTCATGTGATTTAATTACTGTGTGTCCAAGTAAAGTATTTGCATAGTATCTTGTGATCGTGACTCCTGGGTTAAAAACTAATACTCTACGTATTAAGACTGATAAATAGCACCCGTTCCATTCTGACTCAAGTTCAACATGCATGCAAAATCTACTTCAAAAACAAATACTTGAAAAATAGATAAGTTTTCTATATGTATCATTTAAGAGAGAAACATATACAAGGCAAGATATTCTAGGATCTCAGCAAGACAGGCAGCTAGTCTTAGCTGTAGCAGGAACTTGAGGTCAGTTATTGGTATTCCTTTATCTACTGCCAGTATTCTAGGAGCTTTCTGTGCCTTCTGAAGAAGAATTCCAAAGTATTCCATGGACACCTCAACTCCAAGCTTAGGTTACACATTTCACTCTACCTAGGGTTAATAACAGAATAAAAGTCACCATAAGATTTCGTTTAGTAGGTGCTGTTCTCCACTTGCTTATCTCAAGGCCTTGTTTTTCTTCTTCAGGAAACAAAGAAAAATGTAACTAAACCCGCAGCCTAGTTCTGCTTATAAAGACAAACTATCTCATGAATGCTTGTGATTTATTCTAAAAATACAGAGAGAGAATGAATAGGTTTTAGAAGACTTTTTAAATCCATTTTTAAAATTCACTAAATATAAAAGATCATCTACTGATTTTGTGCTTCAAAGAGAACTATTATTTAACAATCTGAAGTATATTTGGTGAAGGGTATCCAGTTTAAATACTGTGGCAGCACTACATTTTTAGTGGTCAATATTTTCTCAAACATTAGTGAAAAAAATAGATTAAAGATCTCTTTTCAAATAACATACCATTACTACAAAAAATAAGTAAAAAATCAAATAAAAACAAAGATCAATCTCTCCATGAAAGCCAAGCTACTTCATAATTTAAATAACTACTCAAAAGAATTTAAGGACTCTCAAAATGCTCAATTTTAATTAAAATAATTTCCTAAGAATATTTAGCCTTATTTAATTCTTAATAGTTACAATATGTTTTTCTGCCAATTAATATTTTACCACAACTGCAAAACATCAGCAGGAAGCTAATTACATTGCACTGAAATAATACAGAAAGCAGGGTTTGCAACTAGATATTTTTCTCATTAATAGTGACCATAATACTTGAACTCTACTATTGTAAATCATTGTAAAAAATAAATTGACAACTGATAAAAATAACAAATTTAGAATGCCAAAAGCAAGGCTAAGTTAATATTCTGGTGCAATTTCAAATACAAGTATTAAAACTTTCATCTCTGACAACACCTTTTATCTGGATGTCCTCATCATCTTTAAAAACTTTTTTATTCCTTAACTATACTTTTTGTCTCAATTTTTTCCCATCTAAAGTTTAAGCCTTAAACAGTTTGGTCTTAGAATGATCATGAAACTTTAAGGAAGGAAACAAGAGTTGCTATGCTTGAGCTCCCTATGAAACATGTTTGAGGGAGAAATGTCTTCATCCTCAATCTACTCTTTATAATTTCACAAGTGTTGCACATATACAAAGGATAGTCACTAACATACAAAGAATCAACCTGTTTTCAGAAAGATAATTAAAACGTATCATGGAAGAATTTCAGTAAAAATGCCTATTACTGAGATCTACTGACTCTTCTGACCCTGCTCCTCATCTTAGTTATATAAAGGCATTCAAAACCAGTATTAAGTAAAGTATTTCTCTAGAAAACCCCCTCTTATTTATGTAAGCTCTCAACAGTCAGACATCATAAAATTAAATTCCAGAAGACTTAATAATTCTTTTAACTAAACTGCAGCACTTTTGTCAACAATTGGTTGAGAAACTGATTTCTATCTAATTAATCTAATTCTACTGTAAACAAATTACTTTCTACTTCTGTTCCCCTAGAAATACACTTAAAAAAAAAACCAAACACTTAGCATTTACACATCTTGGAAATATAATTCTTCAAAATATATAGCAACACCATTGACTGTAAATTCATAGGTAATTCAGTCCAGCCCAATTATTTCGGATGTGCAGAGGAACAGTGAGTGACAGTGTACACTACTAGCTCTTTGGCAGCTTACAGGCATGCTGCAATGCACTGGGGAAAGCATCTCATGATAACAAGTTATAAATAATAAGCCTGCTAACAACTTACTCTGATAACTAGCTAACCAGCATGAGGTTTTATTTCAGAAGCAAATTCTTTTCAACACACTGCTTTTCCTTCAGAAAGTTTGTAGGAGTAGTGAGAAAAGGAAGAAACACCTATGGTTTTAATGGCTGACCACCCTGCAACAAGGTACGAGGAAGATTTTTTCATTCACCTACAATCCGCATTTTCAAGGACAGATGTTCAGTAAGACAACCAAAAAATCCCAGAGACCTATTTTGCAAATGAAGTTACTTAAAACTCAGCATCAATACCAGGGAAAGCATGCTTGGCTAAAAAGGAACAAGCAAGAGATTCAAAGTCTTAACACTAACTTTTATTACACAACACTTCCATTTGAACAATTTGACAGCATCGTGACTGCTCCAAAACACAAAGCAACTCAGCTGTGCTGGTTGCCTTTTCCTTGGTCTCCAGCTGAAACAGTTCTGTGCTCAGATAACACACAAATACAGAGCACCATTGAGCTCCACACCACTCACAAGGCGTCTAAGTAGGAGGCATCCCATGCCATCCCAGCTTGTCTGATGCTCTCAGAGGGAACCTCACATCAAGCCAGGAGTGCATCAAATTATCAAGACACATTATTGCCTGGTTAAGGCTCTCACAACTAAGAATTCACTCCCACTGGTAAGTAAGCTTTGCATCAAATTTCAGTGTGACCAGCTAATACACACGATTTTTTTCCTTCTTCCAAGTGTACAGGTAAAGCAGTTCAAGAGCTACTGTGATTTCACACATGAAAGTATACAGTATTATACATGTAGAAAAAGAAGATAAATTGAAACTACTGTTATCTCAAAGCACACATTTAAATATTTCAGAGTCATAAACTGAAAGAAACTGCAAAACTGAAGAAATGGATGAGGTAGAAATGTGACCAAAACACATCAAATCAGAGACTAAAAATGACACAACAAACAACTACTAGAAAAATAAGTTTAGTAGTCCAGAAACTTCATGCCCAAGAAAGGTTGGAAGCTGAAAATAGACATGAACTGAAGTGCAGATTTTTTAATCTAATGTATCACTAGGAACTGGAAAAAATGCATTTAGAGAGCACAACAAATGTCTAAAAGGTACACTTTCATTTCAGTAAATCACAAAACTCTGCAGGCTGTATTGCACATCTATCTCCCATTATATTATCTCAGCAGAGCCTTTTCATTTTCAGAAGTATAAGCCCTAGCTCTCAGTAAATTTAGACACCTGACCAGGAAATACAAAACTGCAATATCAATTTTTGAATTCAGTCTTGGGTTTTTTATAATTTAGAAGGTCAAGAGTCTCACAAATGCTCATGAGACTCTGTGAGCAACCATTGTTCAAAAACAATAGCTTAAAATGAAATCTAAAAGTCAGAATGACAAAATAATTAACTTTAAAGCTATTTTTTAACTGATAAACAGCTTTAAAACAATATCAAAACACTGAGCTTGAATTTCCAACTAAAACAGATGGTCCAAACCCATAATGGTTTTCATTTTTTGCTTCTTAGAAACTTCAGTTATGCTTTAGCAAAATCATGAAATGACTAAGACACGAACATTTATTAGAGACTTTCCCCTTCATTTGCTCAAGGCAAAACACTATCAGTCAAGTACACAGAGGTATTTAACAACTGTTCCATTCATCAGTTATGTAAGAACTGCAGCATCTTGTGCAACTTCTTACTTGTCCCACTCCCATTATCAGCAGCTTTGGCCATTTTCTCCTCACAGAATTAATCAATGTAGTTGGCAAGTCCTATAGAACCAACTGCATTTTATGCTTTCACATAATTGTTTCCCAAGTCACAAACACAGCTGAACATACAACAATATTTTAGTCAATTTATAGCTGGCAAATAAACTCTACAAAAATTAATTTGCCTTTAAGGATTTTGAAATGTATGTAGACACACACCATAACCTTGCATATACATGGAATGCACTACAGTACTAGGGAATGAACATGCTTTCAACTTTAGTAGATCAGTAAATTCTTTCCTATTACTCAATAAGAAGCAAAATGTCTTTAAATGGAAGTTTTCCCAGATGAAGATACTCTACCACCTAATTAATATTTACCACAAACACACTGTAAACTTTGATCTATCAGAACACAAGGAAAAATATTCTGGGGGTGGGGAGCGAAAAAAGGGCAGTCCAATTCTACTACAACATTTGCTTTGATAAATCTGACTTCTCACAGGATATGCCACAAAAACACCATAATTCTGTGGCCAGACTGAAAAATACAGCACCTCTAATTTCCATCACAGTGTTAGCTAAGTGACTGAACCTGCATGATAAAAATAACTTGGTAATTGTATTTATTTACTATGTCTGTTTTAGAAGTGAAATTGACTCCTTGAAGTGGAAGCACTTTAGTGTCAGAGAAATGTCTGTGCTTTCAGCCTGAATGAATAAGAGCTGAAGAACATACAAATTCTGTACAGGCTAAAGATCTGACAAGATGAACTTCACACACAAAGAAAGTTGCTAATTCATCTGTCTTGCTGTCCATAAAGATTTCAATATGTTCCCTTGATGCTGTTGATTATTCAATATATTATACAGTTTTGCAGTGGTGGCAGTTCTATCTTAGTAGGAGAAGTCCAAATATTTATACAGCAGATGTATTTCAAGATCACTTTCAGAAATCACAGAAGAAAGTTCAATGAGAGCTACACCAACCAGTTAGTTTTACATAAGATAAGGAGTTTGAAATATGTTAAGATTTCAAGCCATAAAAGAAATTCTAATACAAACCAGAAATTTCCCTTGATGCCTGATTAATGACAAAGGCAATACCACCATCACAAAGCAGAATCTTATGAAACAACCTAATGAAAGCCCCATTCCATAAATTACACTATCTCCAAGAAAAAATGCCCAGGGTTCTTCTGAAAGGGCTGCAGGACAGCAGGATGATCCTTACTATTAGAGCAAGTCCACACACACCTGCAGTATGGACAAGCATCCTCTTCATAATACAGAAATCTTTTAGCTCTCCCTGCAGTACCCAAGATGGAAGGACTTGTGCTCTGCCTTTTGTTCATGCTAGGCAGTTGGGAATACTACGTCATCAACAGACAGGTTTCAGAAAGAACACAGGGAAATTCATCACCTGTTAAAGAAAACTTGAGAGATCACCTCACTACAACTGAATGAAGAGAACTCTAGATCTTAAGGAGAAAACAACTACTATCACCAAAGCAGGTGATAGTAACAGATTTTAGAAGACCCAAGTGTGGTCCCAAGAACTATAAAGATCTAGTTCCTCTGTATAAGTAACAATATACACACCCAGGGTGAGTAAAAAGATCGTATCTCTTCAGCTAAGGGATGAAGGAATGAAATGGGTTTGGCAAATGCTTAAGGAGCCGTGACTCAGCCCAAGACAGTAACCATACTGTGAAAACACCAACTCTCAACACCACCACTGATTCTCCCAAATTACAGCTCCCATAGGTTTTGCCATAGTTTCAGCTGCATAAAAACAACATTTATAAACCGATATTTGGCCAAACTAGCTAGTCAGAGAGTACCTCACCTATGTAAAACTTGTATTTTACTTTGTAATTGGAACGCCAGCCAGCAGAGGGGGCACAAGTTAATAAAATCTCTCCTCATATGAGGTGATTTGAGTTACAAGATAAAACTGAGGCATGCTCTATTTGCATACTACCTCAAAACACACAGGCACAAGTAATACCTCCTCTCTAAAACTATATATCTAAAACCCTTTTTTAGTAATGTATAAGTACAAATAAGAAGTAATCCATCACTGAACTCTAACTTCTTCATAGTTGTTTAATCCAACAGTTGGTTCATGATTTCTAGACACCATGGAAGCACATACTATCATTCCACTTCTTCCCATTTTTGCTGCAAATGGCCCATCTTTGGAAGGCTCAGCCACAAACATTAAACTGTATTACAGACACATAGCCTTTGCTTTTGAAGCTAATGTCCACTTCTACCTCCCAGTATTCTATCTCAAATTATTTTGTCTTTTGGAAAAGATCTTAAAAACAGAGTTTTAAGAAATTAAGAATTTAATTTCAAGAATTTAATTTTTTAATTTATCAAGGTCTGAATCCATGCTTCCATTAACACCCCATCTCCCTCCTCCCCAAACAAATGGAAAACACTTTTCAATAAGTAATGATTTCTCCTGCACTCATCATACTCTGAAAGTAAAAAAAAAAAAAATTGCAAAAATTTTACAGTAAGAATGGCTACCAAAAAATATCTTTCCTCCATGAAGCAAGACTACAAAACCTAAATTCAGCTATCCTCCTCCATAGACTAGAACAAGGTTATTGCAGGCAAATTGATCCCCCATATTCTAGACAATTCTTTAGTTAGCTACATAACAAATACTTAAGAGTTACTACAATGCCCAAGACATGGGCTAGTCACAGTTTCTTAACTGGAATACCTATGTAGGATTACAAGGCAGTTACATGGTTTCAGTTTCATTCCTAACTGGCACTACAGATTAGCAGTAGATGAAATAATTTTTGCACACAGTGTTTGTACATCCCACTGTTTGGCAGTATGAAGCTTTCTGCATTTCAGGCAACCGGGAAAAAATAAGGTTATAGACTTAAATAAGAAGAAATTTAAAGAAAAATCAGTTAGCAAAAGGCTTTCAAAGCAGAACACAATTGTAACAGCAGACTTTTCCTAAAGCTGAGCCAGAGATCAAAGTCCTCAGCACAACAGTTACAGAACTAAGGGAGAACTCTTGAAACAACCATTATGTCCATAACACAGGCTACCTAAGTCCCATTTAAGAAAAGGAAATTTAAGGTATTGAAGAAAATAAATGGGATGAAAGCAAGTAATTTGCTCCTTGGTATTTTGGACTTAAGCATTATCTCCAAAAATCTTTTACAAAATAGCCATTTATTACTTCAATGGACTGTTGAACCTCCAAAAATGTCACCTTAAACTAGCCATGTCCAGTCAAAGCTGTGCAGCAAAAATCAAAGATCCAGTAAGATATCACTTCTATAATTAGAAATGCTAGAGACAAAACAGCTATTTGAATTGCACAAGAGACATCAAACCCATTTTCAAAAACAAAGTCACGGAAATATATCTAAGCCTATCAGCTGCTTGCTTTGCTAAAGCTTGCAAGTTTGTGTTCTATAGGCAATTTCATTGCACATCCATCCTGAAACATGCCACAAGAAAATTCACTAGGCTTAGTATCATTTTTTATAGACGCTCATAATTTTACACATTCAGAATTTCCAAGTCTGGCACTGAATTAACTGCTTAAAGACGATTTAATTGCGCAACTTCAGTCATTTTGGAACTCTGAAAAAGTTTGTGCCAAGAACAAAACCAAAACTGACAGCAAGAAAACAAAAAAGGCAACTCAAAGCAGCCTGAAAATGAGTTTCAATGCAAGAACAGATAATTTTGGAACACATAATCTCCATACTGAATAATACACATGTGACAACAGAAGGCATGTGTTAGCAAAGCAGTTTAAGACTCTGTTCATGTTGAACAATAAAGGAATGATGAATACATAGTAAAGTTGCTAAGACATCAAACTTAAAACCTCAAGATACTTTCAGTTTCAAAAATCACAGGTTAGTATATAGGTTTGTCCTGCTTCCTTCATTTAAGAACAGATTTAATTGAGTTTTAAATATCACATTATATAAGTGATAATTTCTTGATTACCTTGTAGGTGTTCCAATTTAGATGAGGTCCTTGGTAAGTTTCAAAAACAATTCAGTCCTTCAATCTTTCACAATTGTGAACGGTTAAAAAAGTAAAACATGCACAGAACCAGGATGTTATACATAATGAATTCCAGCAAGTAACTAAACAGTGAGTGACAAATCACATTGAAATGAAGAACAAAGTGCCACTAACATTTGAAGCATTTAAGTACTGATGGGACAGATCTATAATCCCAGAAGGGGAAGAACTTCAACTTTTTCTTAAATTAAATGAACTACACCTACACAGCCAAATCAACTGCAATCACAATTTGTATGTTATTTTTAAGATAATGGAAATCATAACTTATAGAAAAAGATGTACTTTATCCAATTTCAGATTATTCCAGTAGTGATGCATTTATTAATCTGTAACTAACTGATAATCAGACAATAAGTTACAGGCATTTTCAAAGTTACTTGAGTGTACATAGTAAATGCAAGCTGCTAAAAATAGCTTCTATTTGAGCCTTTATAAGTTTTTTCTAAGAAAAGTAAAATAACACAATCCATACCAAACATACCTTTAAAGTCAGCTCCAAAGACTCTAAGTTTAAGATAATTTTGGTTATATTTCCTAAAAATATCTCTGAATGTTTTATTCCAAAAATAACTGACCTTGCCAAGCCCTGGATCAAGTCCCTAATTACAGCAGCCTTTCTGCTTCACAGCAGAGACTTGACATAGCTGGTTCTGGCTCAGTTAGTGCAATTCACAGTGCTAAACCAGGCCTCTGTTCTCCATATGCTGGAGAAGGGTAATGAGTCCTACAGTTACCAGCACACTAAGTAGAGGAAAAAAACCTAACCAAAAGACACATCAACAAGGAGAAAAGACAGATTTGTACACAAAAATCTCCCCACATTTTAGGGGGCTAATAATCTAGAGAACTGACAAACAGACTAAAAGTAGCTTGACCTGTGAACACAGCAATTCTTCAGAATAACTTCCCGAAGACTCCCCCACAATTCCTTCCTGGAGTTTATTACCACAACAGCAGGAGCAACTTAGCCGTTTTAAATGAATTCTGAACCACTACAGTTCCGTCCAGTTTATTAATCTCACTGATCACTGATTTATTCTACTACACAAAGTCACACAACTGGAAGCAAATTTGCACAATTATGAACCCATGAGAGGACACAAGTTCCAGAGCAGGGATCTAGGCTGAGGATGCCTTACAGACAGATGCATGCATACAATCAAGCTGGCATTCTGGGATTCAAAGCCGGGAGGGCAGAACTGTTGCAAGAGAGACGGCCACTCTTCACTCATTCTGTATACTGAGCATCAGACAACTATCAGTGCCCTACATGAGCCTAATGACATATTCTGTGTTTACTCCAAGTAGCTAGACAAAACGCAGATAACTTATGAATGAACATGTTATAGCACTGCCTCTTCCAAATCAAGTTTGTTTGAACTATCTTCTTTCTATTATTACTGGAACAGACTGATGAGACTGTTTTCATTGGAAAAAATGAAGTACTTCATGTAAGGCTGTTTCAAATTCTTTACAAATATACTGGGTTGGAACTAGACAAGTGATTTTAAAAACATTTAAGACTTTTGCTGAACTTCTTTGTGCTGGTAGGGCTAAAGGACAACCAGTTCCACGTGACTATGTGAAAAAACACCTTAACAATGCCTGCTGTCGCTCTCATTAGAGGGTATTCTAAAACAAAACTAACTAAAAATTTCAAAGATGGCATGTTTAAAGGTTATGGTCTAGAAGGTGTACATTCAAACCAACATACTTAATTTCATCACGTAGCAGATGACAATGATTGATTTTTACAGCACTTCACATAGAGACCTTTGACATCAGCAGGCATACAGGTTCATGTGAAATCCATTGCTATTCCAAAGAAAACAGGAGACTGTGAGAAAGCCTCTCATATTTCTGTCATTCTTACACTTATGATGTTTACTACTGTTCGAAATTCTCCCATTTGGTTGTCTTGGGGAAGGGGGCAAGAAGATGAGACCAGGAAAGTTACTCTAGAAGTGCAAATCTCTGCCTCTATCAACATGAGAAGCAAACTGCATGCGCAACTGTGCCAGCATGACAAAGCAGGAAATGCTAACCTAAACTTTGGTTCCAAATTTAGAGGCACATGCAGCACAGGCCATTTCAATGCAGTGTGTTATGATCCCAAAATACCAAGACAAAAGCCTTACTTTAAAAGATTTAGACTTTTGAGAACAACAAAATCCAACAACAATCCTCAAGTGCCTCTTGGGAAAATAAAACTGCTCAACAAGTTAAAGAAAACAGAATATATCACTGTGAAAGAATAATGTAGTCCATGTTAGGGAACAGTATTTCTTTCACATGTGATTGTTGTGGTTTTATAAGCTCAGGCAATCCTAGACAAGCATATAAGCAAGCGGTCAGCCTAGAGTGTGTGACAAAGCTGCCTTTTTCTACAAGTATGATTAGACATTATCTCCTAGGCATGTTGTTTACCTGCAGTTGGAATACCTACAGTATTTAAGGTTTTTAAGCCATTATGGCAAAGTACACTGAACTCTACAGGCCAATGCCAAGTTCTACTGTGGGAAAACAACAGCAGTTCTGCTGTTGTAGCTATAAACTGGTCTGAACATATTCTCAGAGAGAACTATAAAGTAGCAGTTACCCTAAAATTGTGTTGTTTGATGGTCATACATGGCATGATTAAAACACTTGGAAAAAACTTTAATTACTTAAAAACAATGCCATCATGTGCAGGATACTTTCCAACTTCCATCTCTGAGTACATTTTTAAGTTTCCAAAATATTCTTTAGCAGTTGAATTCCATTTGGATTTTAGTTTTCCTCAAAGAATTTTAGTTATGCTTCTGTTCATATGTGAAACACACTACAGAATAAAATGCTTTCACCAAAACTGCACACAGCCTGGTAAGTCACCCAAACAGTGTCTCTTGTGGTAATCTAAATCCAGGCAGCATCTTATTCATCATTTTTAATGAAAAATACCTATTCTAAATCCACTTGTATTAGATACATTACAGTTGACTTTTCTCTTTCAGAGCAACAAAGTTAGCATGTGCTTTTGTCACATTAGATTCATTTAAAAGTCACTCATCTTATAGCAGTAGTAATGCTGCTGAAAAATGTGCAAGATACCCTAGTGATATTTTTAAAAACGTCATTAAAAGTTTATATTGTTGAAAAGCACTTTCTATATGCAGTATTAAAGCAACTTCACCTGAAAAAGTTGCAAAAATACTTTGAAATATCAACTCAACCACTTTGAAATCCATTCAGTTAAGTGTATTTTATCCTCTCAAACCTATTCTATGCAATACTGCTGAAAAAAAACAGTAAGAGACTTTCATCATTTTGAAAATAATAGGCAATGTGAAACACATGGGGTATTTGAAATTGCTAAAACTGATTTACTAACATCCATCAGATTCCATTTTTGGTACACCTATGTTGGTCCTTTGCACATGAGTATCAAAACACCATTGATACATATTTTACCTATCTCAGATTCAGTGCTTAGTCTTAGAAACCTCACTACAAACTGCAACTAACTGAAGTTGATGGTTCATTTCAACCATTTGTTTACAATTTCATCTATCATAACAGCTGCTACATTTTGAATATTTTCTGTTTCCACAGAAACATCTATCAGTATTTAACCCTTCTATCAACTATAACAAGCTGCACATTTGCTACACTCAAAACTATTTGGTTAAATTGTAACTATTCATGTCCTGCTGATCAAGCCATACTTAAAAGCCCTAAGAGTGTATTTCAAGAGGACAAAATCCTGCCAGTAAAAGGCTTGGTATTTCAGACTATCTGAAATAACAGAAAAGCTGAACTGGAGAAAATAAGAAGTTAATTATCTAAGTGTAAAATGGGCTAATGAAGTACAACATTTTGTGTGATGTGACAGTAAACCCTTACTGAACTTAGTGTGTTTTAAGTGATTTCTTCCTGGAGACATCCAAATGCTGTATTTCTTCCTAAGCGCTCCATAAAAATGCAGAAGGTGAAAAGGATCGCTATTTTTAGTGAATGCTAAAAGCTGACACCCTATTTGAAGGTTTATTTTTCTGCTATCATAATCATCACAAAGCATACTAAGGGGGGGAGAAACTATTATTGGAACCAAGCAGTATAATACTGAAATGATCAATCTGAAAATGCTGCCCAAGTTAAAGGAACAGCCACCTTAAAACGTGTACTTTTCAAAACCATTTCTTCTTTACAGAAGACTCCAAAACAATTGAATCTAGCAACTCCTCAGTAAGACAAAACCTTTATAAAGCAATACCATAGCATATCAGAAAAGCTTATGAAAAAATCTTCCAGGCTCTTGACAATCTAAGTGTGTTGGCAGTGTCCTTTAAGATCTAAACATGGGATCCTGTGATCAGCTGATGACATGGTAACTCCATCTTTACGAGTAACTAAGCCAGTACTTATTTGCTTAAAGAGCAATATGATAAACTCCTAATAAAAATCCAAACATTAAAATTGTAAGAAAATATGAAGCAGATTTTCTCCAGCTCCAGAATGACTATTCAGCCATCATTCTTGTTCAGAAGGTCAGCTGATGAAGAACTCTGGTCAACTTTAAAAGAAATTGGGTATAGTGAGTCACTCTGCCATTTAAACAGTTCACACTCAGCAGGGGTACAAGATATCACAATGGTGGAGCCATAACCAGACAATCCCATCAGGCTTGTATCATGTCTTGTCATTTGCATGTGTAAGAAAAGTCTGGTTTACAACTCACTTTTGTGTAACAAGCGGATCTTGGCAAATATCTTAGAAGTTTGTCACTACACCAAAATACAAGCATGACATTCAAAATATTTTTAGCCAGAGAAATTTCCCGCAGAAGATTAATTAAAGTTTGGATTTTATTATGTCACATAATACCAAACCTAAGATGGTCTATATGTTGCTTTTTTTGTAAAATTATCTTCTCTTACTCTGACATTATCAGTCTTCAAATATCTGCCTGCTAAATTTCAGTTAACTATGGTTTTATAGTCCTATTTGTAGCTGCTTTAAAAAAAAGTTAATCAGCAATTTATGTTCTGAGTGAAAACTATTTCAAATGCAATTGAGCACCCTGATTTTTATTTTCCTGGACTTTTTAAGTTGTTCATACCATGTATGGTTAAACACTCATTTGTCTGGACTAAATTTTAGGTGGTAGTCAAGAATAACAGGAAGACGACAGGCTATCAAAACATAGTCTCAAAGACCAATGTGAAGTTGAGGACAGTTAGCTGCTCTAGATCTCATCCTGCAAATACTGAAGGATCAGTTAAGTGTTATGGAATTGAATCCTTTTTTAAAAATTGCTATTTTGGTTAGAATAGCCAAAATGGGAACCTTTGACTTCAGCAGCAGATGACCTGCCACTTGCAATATGCCCATCTATTTTTGCAGACACTAAAAAGAGTTAGAATTTCTTTTTAGTCACCTGACTACACATGTGAATACCTCTTCAACAGCTAGCTTCACAATGTGGAATGGAGCAAAAACGTGCATAAGCAAGGATGGGTTCAATCCCAGAGAGACTTAAAACCAGAACAGATCAAAGAAAACATCATTGTTTCACAGGCAAAAAGAGCAGCTATTGCAGTAAAGAACACTACTAGTGAGTCAAAACAGCCATGACAACTGCCCACTTGAGTAGTTGAGCACAGCTGGTTCACTGAGAGCAAACTATTTGGCATGAGTTTAACTAGAATAATTACCAGTAGCAATGGGAAAGAGCAAATATTTCGTGTATGGGCCTACAGGGGTCAAATGTTCAAGAAAGATTCATATAGCTCCTATAACTAAACAAAAACACCAGAAAAATGGGAAAATTACACACAGATGTATGAGGACAGCAGACGGCCATAGGAAAAAAACACTATGTGTGGAACAAGCACTTTTTAAAAATTTTAACACTAAACAGGCATTTTAAAAATGTTTAGGCTCATTTGATCATCTCGTGGGGAAGCCATACAATGCAGCATGACAAATTTCCTTCACAAACATGGCATGTTATCACAAACTCTGCTTAAGACTGGAAAGAGGGGAAAGAAGGGGGACTTATGCTCACAACCATATTCCCATGTTAAATACAAGAGCGGTACTAAGTACTAATCCTCAGAGAGTGGACACAGAATTACACAAGAATAGCAAAGAAAAGGGGAGATTCAAGTTAGTATGCTCCACACGAAAAGTACGTGGTATACTTTGCCCAACAATAGTAGCATCCTTCAAGTGAAACAAATCCAGGCTTTGAGCTGGCACCAGAAAGAACACTGAATCCTAATGCACACATTTAACCTACATCTGTATTTTAGCAGCTCATACTAATGAATATGGAAGTGTTGGCCCACACCAAAAAAACTCTTGTTTTAAAGGGGTAGTTGCACTAGAGAGATCACATAAGCACAGCTTCTCAAGGGTCTGACACAACAGGCAGGTTTATAAAAAGATATGTGTGCTGAGAAATGTTGTGCTAAACTTAATAGAAAGGAAGTGTTTTGAAAAAGTTGTGCTCCTTCCAGTACTTTTGGACATGCAGTGTTGTTAGAAAAATGGCTCATCTCCCAAACTGTTCAGCACTCTATAAAGTAAGTTTTCATAACCCTATCAGGCTCACTAGCTAAGGAAATGAACAGACTTGACCAGACTGAAAAGGTCAACTTGGAGGCCACATCACAACTTAAAAACTGAGAAATAACTGAAATTAAAGAACAAAAAAAGTAACTTGGGTACCAAACTATACTCACTGACTGTATTTCTTCAAGGTAGCTGAGCTCTGCTTACTTTTGAAGAAGCCCCTCTATTGAATACTCCATCAAGATGCCACTTTGGACAACTAGCTAATTGCTGTCTCCGGGAAGTTTGTGTTTTAAGATTTTTTTTCCACCTAGTAACAGTCAACCTACCTGCCCATAGTTGTCTATGCCAGTTACTAATCTATTTAAGTTTAATAAATCAAAAGCTGTCCTTAGGGACTGGCCAAGAGTCGTAAGTCCTTCAGCTTGAAGATTTTTCAGTTCATTCATAAATGTAGCATGGTTTTCCTTCCAGCCAGCCTGCAAAGAGAAACATGGGAAGATTTATTCTGCAGACATGAGTTTTGCTTTCCTGTTAAGCTACAAAGAGCCTTCCCTGCTACATGCAGCTAACTATAAATGCTAACAAAATACTTCAAAAGTATGTAGTATTTGATATTGCACGAAAAAGCCTGAAATTATGCACTTAATCCTTACAACGCCCCATTTATTTTGTTTTGTTCCACGGGACAGATTTCTTTGAGGACACCGACGCTCAAATCATAGAGCTATTTACATCACCCTCCCAGGGCCCTGCTCAGATGGAAGCCAACAGCGCTGTGAAGCGACCTCCAACAGGTTCACTGTCCTGTGTCATGTGGACCCACCGCCCCCTTCCCCCGCGCCGTGCGTCCCCCCCGCCGCGGCGGGGCCAGGGAAGTGCCGTCCCCTTCCGAGTCCGAGGCTCTCTGGGCTGAAACCGGGTCCTTCCCCCGGCTCGCCCCTTCCAAGCCGAACTCTCCTTGGAGTTGCTGTCACTTCTCTCAACTTGAATAAATATCCCCCACAGTTCATTGCTGCTCGCACACACCGCACAGGGGAAAAGCGTCGGCCATGTTGATGTCAGCGCCGCCGCCGCCGAAGCCCGAGTGTGCCGCGCTCCCCCGGACTGCCGGCAGCTGGGGCGACGCGGGCGGGGGGCGGACGGGCCGGAAGGAGGCCGG